>QYAL01000062.1:0-131163 GCA_003988805.1 Ploettnerulaceae sp. D365
GCGGGGTCAAATGGTCTAAGCTTCCTGGCTTTCCTAGGGTCATCTATTGGCCCAAAAAAGCTAGACAGTACTGTCTAGAACCATCAATTGTGGATAGGTACGTATTATTACGCCATAACATACAGTGATAATTCTTCCAGTTTAGCTAGCTCGTGTCATCCATTGATGCAAGAAACCATATTATTCATCCCAAGAACACTCGCGTAACAGAATGAAAACCAACAATATTGCCTACCAACGCCCGGAATGAAAGCCAAAAACGTTAAAAGCGTGAGCATCCATCGATATAACCATCATCAGCCACCATGAGCCCCGTCTAACCACTGCACATCAAGCACTCCTCTCTGTTATCAATGCTGCCTAATGAATCATTAGCTCTATTCATGTCTAAAATATATGGCTACTTACACTGCAAAGCAGCCTCGGCGTAGATATCATGCTCTCTCTCCTCACTCTCTTGTTTGACGTCCTCGTCTTGCTTCTTAGGTTGGATCGAAGGCTCTGGAAGTTGCTCCTCCTTAGGCGGTGCCACTGCTGGCTCGGTAGCAAGAGACTTAGGGCTGTCGCCTTCGGGGATATCGGCCTTGAAAGCTGGGATCTTCACCACAGTGGCTGGGCTGAACTTTTTATTCTCAGACGCCGGTGGTGGAGTCGCCGTCGGCGTCGGAACCCCGTTTGGGGAACTGTTGGGTGCCTCCTTTCGGTACATTGGCTGAGGACCAGGAGACTGAGTGATAAATCCAGCAGAGGGTCGCTTCTTGGTAATTCGCTCGCGTGCAACGTTGGTGTCAGCGACTAAAAGGGCCTCCTGGTCGACAGTGAACTGAATAGGAGCGGAAGCAGCCATCGTACGAAGGTAGTACATGCCGGTTTTCAAACCCAACTTCCAACCAGCAAAATGCATGCTAGTGATCTTGCCCATTGTGGGATCCTTCATGTGGATGTTCATCGATTGTGACTGATCAATATATGCACCACGGTCAGCTGCCATCTGAACGATGTTGCGCTGCGAAATCTCCCAGACGGTCTTGTAGAGGGCCTTGATATCAGCTGGGATGTTGGGGATATTCTGGATGGAGCCACCATCGGCGATGATGCGATTCTTCATGTTATCAGACCAAAGACCCATATCGACGAGATCCTTCAGGAGCCATGGGTTGACGACTTGGAATTCCCCAGCCAAGACACGGCGGGAATAAATGTTGGAAGTATACGGCTCGAAGCACTCGTTGAAGCCAAGAATTTGACTGGTGCTGGCAGTTGGCATAGGGGCAACGAGCAAGCTGTTCCGGAGGCCATGTTGCTTCATTTTTTGTTTTAATAAATCCCAGTCCCAGAGATCGGTGGGTGACACCTTCCACATGTCGTACTGGAGCTCTCCCTTTGATGCTGGAGAACCTTCATAGGTCTCGTAAGTGCCATGAAGTTTAGCAAGCTCGATGGAGGATGTCAAGGCGGCGTGATAGATGGTCTCGAAGATCTGGACATTGAGGTGTTTGGCCTCAGCGGACTCGAATGGGAGGCGGAGCGCGAGGAAGACATCAGCAAGGCCTTGAACGCCGACGGCAATGGGTCTGTGACGAAAGTTGCTTTTTCGTGCCTCGGGAACAGGGTAATAGTTGATGTCGATGATTTTGTTCAAGTTCTTGACGACAACTTGGCAAACCTCATGGAGCTTTTGGAAATCATAAGTGCCGTTGTTAATATCAACGAAAGTTGGGAGGGCAAGAGAAGCCAAGTTGCAAACAGCAACCTCATCAGGAGCGCAGTACTCGACTATCTCGGTGCACAAGTTCGAGCTGCGGATGGTACCAAGGTTCTTTTGGTTGCTCTTTCTGTTGCAGGCATCCTTGTAGAGCATGAAAGGGTTTCCAGTCTCGGTTTGGGCCTCGAGAATGGAGTACCAAAGCTTTTGAGCCTTGATGGTCTTACGACCTTTGCCCTCCTGCTCATACTTCTCGTACAGGGCCTCGAACTCATCACCGTAGACATCAGCAAGTCCAGGGCACTCATTAGGACACATCAAAGTCCACACTCCATTCTTCTCAACACGCTTCATGAAAAGATCTGGGATCCACAGAGCGTAGAAGAGATCGCGGGCACGAACTTCCTCCTTTCCGTGATTCTTTCGTAGATCCAAGAATTCGAAGACATCAGCGTGCCAAGGCTCGAGGTAGATAGCGAAGGCACCCGGGCGCTTATTCCCACCCTGGTCAACGTACCTGGCAGTGTTGTTGAAAACTCGAAGCATTGGGACAATGCCATTCGAGTTGCCGTTAGTACCGGCAATGTATGCGCCTGTAGCACGAATTCTATGGACATTGAGTCCAATGCCTCCAGCATTTTTGGAGATCATAGCACACGTCTTCAGAGTATCATAGATGCCATCAATGCTGTCTTCTTTCATGTCAATAAGGAAGCAGGAAGAGAGCTGTGCTTGTGGTGTTCCGGCAGCAAAGAGTGTTGGGGATGCGTGTGTAAAATATTTGCTGGACATCAAGTTGTATGTCTCGATAGCACTCTCGATATCGTTGCCGTGAATGCCAACAGCGACTCGCATAATCATATGTTGCGGACGCTCTGCAATCTTCCCATCGAGGCGGAGGAGATATGATCTCTCGAGGGTCTTAAAGCCAAAGTATTGGTAGTTAAAGTCTCGATCATAGACAATGGCAGAGTTGAGCTCCGCCTCGTGCTTCATGACGCATTCGTATGTTGCTTGGCTGATCATAGGAGAGGGTTTCTTGTTTCTGGGGTTGACGTAGTGGTAGAGATCGGAGATGACAGTCGAAAATTGCTTCTTGGTCTGCTTATGGAGGTTGGAGACTGCAATACGTGCAGCGAGGATAGCATAGTCGGGGTGCGTGACAGTCATATATGCAGCAGTCTCAGCAGCCTAGAAAAGAGGTACTCAGTAGATGTTCAAATTACAACTTCGCGTTGTAGATGAATGAACATACCAAATTGTCAAGTTCTATAGTAGTAACACCTTGGTAGACACCAGAGATAACCTTTTGGGTAATAGCTGCTGCATCAACGTGCTCAGCATCAAGTCCATAACACAGCCGAGAAACACGAGCTGTGATCTTATCAAACTGGACACGCTCTTTGCGTCCATCTGCAAATGTATTAGCAATGCGTCTATAGTATGCTCGCAATACATACCACGCTTGAACACGAACATGATGGCGTCGTGTAGCAGAGGAGGGGCTGATGAGCTAAAGAGGTGGCCCGAAGTGCTGCTATTGTGGATTAATGTGTAGGATACAATGCGACGCAATGTAACTCGGCTCAGTCAATCAAATCGAGATGCAGACTTGAGGGGGGAGAGACGATGGTGGTGTTGTTGGGGGGGAACAGGAGGAGGAGGAATGTCTTCTGAAGTACTTCAAAGAACGCGACTTAGGGCGCGTGCATCCCTGTTGTTTTGTAAGCTAACCTCATTTCGCGCGACAACAACGCGAAACCACTTAAACGTCTTTGCGGCCTCGCCAGCCTTCATTGTGGAGCATTTAGATAATAACTAGGACAGAACTTACCCAGCATGAGTCAGTGGGATTGGTGATCACAATAATCTGTGCTATTTGCACTAACTCAAACTTCATAGTTGGAATTTTGAACTCCATTATTCCACAAGGTACCGTTTTGGGTAGACAGCGCAGCTTCCCTGAGTTTCGGGGAATTGAGCAACCACCAGCAGGGCTCTCTTTAGGTGAATAGATATGATGACGGTAGATGAAAAGAAAGTTTCTTTGGGATCTATACCAGAGATTTATCATGGGGGAAGGCTATCAGTATGCCACTTTTATCCCTAAAGTCCCAGAATTGGGGATCCACCAGGTATAGGAATATCACAACATAGCCTTCTCTCAGCTTCTTGCATCTATTGTTCAATGACTATTGCAACATACGCTCCGCAGCTTATACGTACATAGGGTTAAGAATTTTATTGATCCAAGCCTCTTTCCTACCACAGCTTAAATCCAATGGTCCGGTTCATCTCCAAAACTTCGGCATCAGTCAATCCCCAAGGACGAACATATTCCTCCACGCCATACTCGCCATCTCCAAACAATTCATTCATGACCTTTCCAAGTTGTGCCCGGGTCTCGGCACGCTTCGAGCTAGGAAGAGTTGATTTGTTGAAAGAATTGGAAAGGGCTTTCTTCCAGTCCGTGATCTCATGCAGCTTCCTATCTCTGAAACCCGCCGAGATCAAAGGTTTTCCCTTGTAACTCAGATGCATTTCATTGATTTCACCGTTTCTGGCAGTGAAGTCCAGATAAACCTACGAGATCATGTCAGTAAGTCTGTGACCGAGTCGAGGATGGGGCGACTATACATGTTTCGGGAATTCCCACAATCTGTTACCTGCTATCTCGTCTTCCTTTTTAATGCTTGAAGAGAAAGTGAATTGTGGAGTTTGGCAGTAAATCCAATCGTCAGACTGCAGTAGTGTTAGTCTCTCCTCATGAAAAAATGGTCGGTGCCAGCAAACCATCAACTCCTCAAACCCCTTCCTGATCTCTGGAACCTCCTTCTGCTCATCATTCACCAGCACAGGATCTGATGCCCCATAAATCTCTGCAAATTCTTTCAAGACTGCTTCTTCAAAAGACTTATTATCGAGGCCAACATTTGCAATTTTGGAGCTCACGCTCTCCACCCCTCTAGCCTTGATGTATGGCTTCGCAGGAGCACGAAGATACCTAGAAATGGCATGTATATTCGGGCTTGAAAGAAGACACGTTCCATGATGCACAGATCTCAGCCTTGTGATTTTGTAGGCTGATCCAGAAACCTTGAAAGGATGCTGATTGTTCCCTTGCTCGGGGACCTCCTTGTCCACAACAATGTCATGGCGTTCATTAACCCTTGCCTTTGCCACACCCATATTTTGCAATGCCCTGGCCACCATTTCTGCATGCTTATCCCGATCAAATCCCAGCGTAGGCATAATTACGCTGTAATTGACGTTCCCTTCATCATGGAAGACCGTTCCTCCCCCAGAGCGTCGTCGCACGAGCTGAACTCCCAGATCTTCACTCCGCAAGACTCCTAAATTGACTTCCGTCCATGGGTTCTGGTTTCTTCCAATGATAACACTAGGCCGATTCGTATAAAGGAACAAAATCGTTGAGTCTGCTGGAGTCTTTTGAAGTAGATAGTGTTCGATCGAGAGGTTCAGGTATGGGTCGAGAGTTCGAGATATGTAAACCTGGGATTTCTTGGACGAATTGGCTGCTGCAGATACAAAGTCGGAGTACTGCCGCACATTTGGATTCGATGATGAGAATCGAGCTCGCAGCAGAACGTTAAAGCCTCTCGAAGGGGCCATTCTGGAAGTGATTTATGATTTGGGTTGGAATTGGAGCTCAAACAGAAGCTCAACGTGCGCTAAATTCCCTTCAATTTCACTGGAGCCACCCTGAGAAAAGTGGTCCGAATCTCGGCATTGGCAACCCCTCGACGAGTCATCAGGCTGAGAAAGAAAAATAACACAAACACCACCACATTCTGGATCGCAACCTCGCGACCTCCATCAACATACAAAATGTCTACCTTCGGCCAGTACTTCAAAGTCACCACGTACGTATTCTCTCAATTGGCTTGCCAGAATCATACAGTACCTAATACGCACCTAGTTATGGCGAGTCGCATTGCCGCTCTGTGGGCTGCATCGTGGACGGTGTACCACCGGGAATGGAGCTCACAGAAGCAGATATCCAACCACAGATGACACGACGGAGACCGGGACAAAGCGCACTGACTACTCCCCGTAATGAGATGGACAGCGTTGAAATCCAGTCTGGTACTGAGTTTGGTGTCACTCTGGGAACCCCGATCGCAATGATCGTTCGCAACAAGGATCAACGACCAAAGGACTACGGAAACTCCACGATGGACCTCTACCCCAGACCGAGCCATGCAGATTGGACATATCTTGAGAAGTACGGCGTAAAGGCCAGCAGTGGAGGAGGACGAAGCAGTGCGCGAGAAACCATTGGGCGAGTCGCTGCCAGTGCCATTGCAGAGAAGTACTTGAAGCTAGCACATGGTATTGAGATTGTTGCTTTTGTATCATCGGTTGGAGCGAAGCATATGTTCCCTCCCTCTGCAGAGCACCCAACACCTGCAACGAACCCTGCTTTCCTCTCCTTGATTCAAACCATCACCCGCGAACGAGTCGACGAATTTGTACCGGTCCGGTGTCCAGATGCTACAGCAGCGAAGGTACTAGGAGATCACATTGCAGAATTCAGGGATGCGGAAGATAGCATTGGAGGTACAGTCACATGTGTGATCCGGAATGTACCCAGTGGGCTTGGGGAACCAGTGTTCGATAAGATGGAGGCCATGCTTGCTCATGCCATGTTGAGCATTCCAGCTTCCAAAGGTTTTGAGGTTGGGTCTGGATTTGGAGGCTGTGAAGTTCCTGGCTCGAAACACAACGATCCTTTCATCGCCGCTCCTGCGGTTCCTCCCATGGAGACCGGTGCGGCGAAGAACGGTATCCTGAGACCAAGACTCACTACCAAGACCAACAACTCTGGCGGTATCCAAGGAGGAATCACGAATGGTGCGCCAATATACTTCCGAGTGGCCTTCAAGCCACCCGCGACCATTGGTCAAGCTCAGCAAACTGCCACCTACGACGGAGAGGAAGGTGGTGTTCTAGAGGCTAAAGGACGTCACGATCCATGCGTAGTACCCAGAGCTGTTCCGATCGTCGAGGCTATGGCTGCATTGGTCATTGTGGATGCATTGATGGCACAGCAGTCCAGACAGACTACCAGGAGTTTACTACCACCACTGAAGCATAAACTTCCTGTGACGAAACCTGTAGTTGAATGAGAGTTGGCGATTACGAATCAAAAAGCCAATAATTAGGGAGTTGAATGTTTTTGAGTCCGGGTAGACAAAATTAAGGCACTGTGAACATACGTTGCATTCTTCTCTGGCATCCTACCAAAAGTGTGACCCTAATTTCTCTACTAGTCCAAAAATTCGGAGCAACAACACTCACTACGTCTATTTTCAGCTGGCACCAATGATGGCCGCTTGACATTTCTTTGAGGCTAGGGCATTCAGCTATCTGGACTTATTACCACCGTTCGAATAAACGATATCATTTTGCGATAGATATTTTTTTATTTTTTAGAGAAATTTTCATTCAGGTCAAATACCGGCATTCCCAGTGGCATAATTATAGCCCCTAAACTTGATAATAAACCTCCCAGCAAGATCAGAGAACCCTCAAGGTATCAAAGTTCTAATTCTCTTGTCATCTTCTGCTCCTTCCATCTACTCAGCCTCCTTAGCTACCATATTGATAACATCTGCTCAGTGCCAAGGTAGCCTCACTAGGCTTGATATATACCAAACATCGAATAACGACAGCCTGAAGATCTTGACCGACCTTTAGAAATATTTAAGACAAGCAAGCGAGATTGCGTAGGGTTAGGGAGTATAGTCCAAGTTCAAGAATGTGAGATACTATACTTTTTCGAGCCGACGAACCCTCTTCGTCTAGCCCGTCAAAAGTGCAGATGTATCCACCCCGAGTCCATATGCCTATCCCTAAGATCGAATTCATACCTCTCTTCTGGAAAGAATTGATCCGTTTACTAATTGCAGGTAAAATATTCAAATTACTCAGGCCTGTCATAATATTCTCCCGAGTCACCTCTGTTCTCATGGTTGCCGTTGCTTAGGCTCAAGAAATAAAATGTTCAAATGTTACTTAGCCTACTTAGGAGTTCAGAAAGTCCTTGCCATAGCTTGTAATGTATATGCCAAAGATCTATCTACCTCTGCCAAAGACACAGGGTACCGTCAGTGTGTCACTACTGTGAATATAATACAACATATAAAATCATCAGAAGGAGGCTCTTGAAAAGTGTAGGCCAGATACATAGTTCGGTGCAACTAACTTGTCCTGACTCCTAAGTCCTAAAGCTTCAAGAATATGTCCATATATCTCCGCAAAAGCTGCGAAGAGTGTGCCGGCCACAATGCGGTTACTAGTCCTCTACGACGATGATTAAGATGCATGTATGAATAATCATGCATGTGTATCTTCATGAGAATGGGCGAGTAAAGAAACTATAAAAGTTCCGACTGACTGTCTCGGATGAGCACAGAGCAGAGACTTGCTTGTTTTCTATTTAGCATATCATGAAGTCAAACAACCGAAGCAAAGATATTTTCTATAGAAAGCAGTGAAGATAATACCTAGGTCCCGGGGTTTTCGAACTCTCGGTGTCTCGCAGCTTCAGATTTCGCTGCCAAATGCAAAAAGCGAAGAAAACATAAGCGAAGTTTGAGATTGCGGTTGTACTCGTTGAAAAACTCGAGGTGAGCCTATATAACTACTAGCTAGTATCAAAATATGATTCTAAAACTACCCAGACACATATATCTATCTACACAGTTGCAGACAGCGATATTTTAAAATACTCCAGATATTACTTTCATAGGATGATATGCCCGAAATCCACATCTCAAATTTATAGACATGTAAAGTCTATAGTCTATGATACATCTTTGACAGAAACCGAAGCAGAGATCCTGAAGAACGGGTGAAAAGGCATGTTGAGGAGGAACACCTTCAGATAACGAAGCACGTAAGTTATCAGGATTTATTTGATTTCCACTTGTTTCCAGTCAAAAACACCTGACATGACCACTGAAATAGGTGTTATATGCTGTCCCATGATATCAGCATTGACGATAACAAGGTTCAATTTCTTCGGCAAAAAAAAATCAGCGAGTTGAATGTCATTGGTGATGGAGTTATCCTCATGTCTATATGTTTTATGAACTTTTATCTCCCCTTCAACTTCTCCTCGGAGTCCTCCCCACCTGTAATACTAGATATTCAACAACACAGGAAGATTGCCATTAAGTACACACGTCCAAAATCAGCGAAGGACACTTCTTCCCATGAAAGTGGAAGTGTTCAATCAGGACAATGACCATAACTCGCTTTTGAATAAGAGAAAAGAAAGAGGCGACGCCATAAACGCCGTGACTTGAGATACTCATTGACTACCTAGCTACATATACATTCGCGGTAATCACAAAGCTTACAAAACAGGCAGGATATTACTAACCCATCCTACCCCATCAGTCTAGCAGTTTCATTCTTCCATCTCCATCAGCCTCCAACGTAGTCCAGTATGTCAGATGATCACAGCATCACATGTACGTATACGTATGATGTATCCAAGGCCATGGCTAGTTATGTCAATAGTTATTCAGAAAACCCAATTGCGAAACGAAAGCGTCGCAAGAAACTTCAACCTCGACTAAAATAACCAAAATTAAAGTTCCGCACCAAGACCTATCTCAGTTAGGTATGAAATTCTGAACCTGAAGCTATCGAGACTCATTATTCACCGGCTGAGCACTAGGGCTCGTACTACTGTAGCTTACTAGCTAGCTGTAGCTGAATCAACTGGATCGATCTCTAAATAATGCACGACCATCGTAAGCACCGTGCATACATATAGTACATATCCAATGCAGGGACCTCGGGAATTCGACTGTCCGGGACTTATATTTATACTTACTGGATGTGGCATGTTTAAACTCCTTATAATTAGTGTGAACTTGGAGTCTTGGAGTCTTTAGCTTGGAAAGGACGGAAGAATTGTTTCTCCTTTGCTCTAGGAACACCTGATCAGACTAACTAGTACATAGCCAGAGTTTTGGGCGTAGCTTTGAACAGGCCTGGGCGTCTCGCCCATAAACGTGATGTCTTACTAGAATCGATCGTAGGCGGGCTTCGGAAGGGAATATGCCGGGGATTTGCACGTGAGGTGGAGGAGGAAGAGGATGAATTGGTTGGTTTTGTATACGTACCAATGGTACCATTCTATCTCATGGGCTGGAGAGCGTGGTTTCATAGGGAGGGCATATGAACATGAGGAGGTTGTTGAAGGACTGAGAGAGAGAGGCACTGAAAGAGCGTAGGAAAGAATAAACATTGAAGGTCTGAAATACCTTTCCGTTGATCTCTTTGCTTTACAGTATCTAAGCCCAAGCTTTCGATGATTTGCAGATCATCGAATGTTTCTTTTCCATACAGAAAGATGAAGCGTGCCAACGCATCGCACCCGCCGAAGAATGCTTTACGTTTCTGTGAGACCTGTGTCTCGGGAACGTGCAGCTAAATCTCATGTCATGACTTCTAGGTAGGTCCCTCTTCCATTATGATTGTGAGCTTAGTTCAAGTTCAACGTCCGTCCGTTGTTGAACGCCTGGCTGAATACCTCCATCATCCTCTCCCTAGCTAACTAAGGAACCCCTTTCACTTTGATACACAAATAATATTAAGCGCGAGGAATGATATCTCAGCTATCGATGTGGCTTGTGTATGCTCTGCCTCGCAACCAGCCCTTGTCCTGCTGAGTGTGACATTGTTCCAGATCTGTTGTTCTCGGTGGTTCTTCTCAGCCACAGGTGTCATGACCCATCTGAATGATTCGTTTCCATTGGTTGGCTATGGATGGACGGCCACGGTGCGATGCATGAAAGTGAGTACCTTAATTTGGCGAGTGAGGATCTGTGGCGGTTGGGGGGACTAAGGTTGAGACCTGTTCAAGCTATTCTTGCTCATTCATTATTGATGGGAGGTTCAAATTGCGGTTTCACTCGGAGTAATCATGTACTCGAATCAATTACTGAGGGGCCCTTGATTATTGTTGATTATGGACAATAATGTGAGTTAGGGGGATTCTGATGCGGTTCGAGCTTCTCGGAGAAATCGCTCGGCAACGCATAAATCATGGCGTTCAGCTCGACAGGCCTTTTGCTGGTTGGATGCATAGTGCATACCGATGCGGACTAGGATGAATCGGCACGGGGAAAATGGAAGAGGGCTGGAAAAGCCACCGCGATTCCGATTCCAAGCCTTAATAATCCTAGTCCGGATCTTTCCAAGGATAAGGCCATCATTCGAGAAAAATGAGCGGACGTGAAAGAATTTTCAGAGTATGCAGCCAATTAACAAGAAGCAGGTCCTTTCCCCAGAGTCAACAAATATTGTGAGCCCCACCCCTGAATCCAAGTGGAGCTTCAATTGCGGTACAGTAGCGAGGATGCGGCAGACGTCACCAGTGGTGAGTAGTGAGCCTGTTTATGCTCTCTCGTTGCCAGTTGTATGATACGGCCTGAGCGAGTGTTCCATGCGGATACTCATGCTCATGCTCATACTCAGAAGAGTCAGTATCAGCCCACCTTGGAAATGTTTGATCGTAGGTAGCCTGTTGGGCAGGAGAGATTCCTAGTCTGATATATAGTTCTTATGATTGAACATGGAAACTTGATGCACTCAACTTGGCCAGATAAACAAGGAAAAGAAATCCTGGAGGCTCCACTTGGAGTTGAACAGGCCGTGATATGTTTGTTGGATGATAGAGGTTGTCACGGAAATGAAGAAGAAGAGGAAAAGAAAACAAAGGGGCAAACGGCAACGACCCCCTGATATCGGCTATCTGTTGGCCAAGATGTAGATGCTGGCAATGTGATGTCAGGGTTTGCCAGGGGATCCTTTTCCCCGCAAGACGAATCATTGTTCACCTGCTGGCCAATGTCCAATAATAATGGCGGACTGAGACTCGGCGCCTGGCTGTGGCAGGTATCTTGTTTCAGTAAGAGATGATGGGATATGACATTCAACAAAGCCTTGGTTGTGGGACTCTGGGGTATTTTGTTAGAATACCAGTATCTACTGTGTACAGTTAAGTTGCAATGGGACGAAAGGATGAAGTCATAATCAGGTGAGAACCAGTATCTGATGATGGTGATGGTGATGGTGACGGTGATGACGATGATGAATAATAGCGAGTTGATCAGGGGAATTAATTGGATTTGTTTTTGCTTACATAATCTTGCTCGCCAAGTAAACAAGTAATATCTTCTTCTTCTTCTTCTCTTCCTCCACCAACTTTTTACCCTTTTTTCCATTTCATGATTTGAGTTCCCGAGATTGTGGCGGGGAGACTGGGGCAATAACTTTACAGTGGAACAAGACGGCCCCAGCTGGATTAAAGTAGGGGGCCGATACTCCATTCAGGTACAGTGAACCCAGTTAGAATTCCCTGTAGATGCATGTGTAGCGTCACATATTGACCCTAGATAGCCAAGATTTGGGACAAGCGAGCCAGATCGACCTGAAAAGACCTGGAAGACGTGGAAGACCTTGAATAATGACCCTTAGCGGGAGAAGACAACAAAATCAATCGCTGCCTACGTGTCGGCAATGCGGACGTGCCGTGGATCGTGAGATGTATATTGCTCAGCTAGACCTAAATGGTTGTAGATAATAGGTCGTAGAGTACACAATAGTCGGTCAGTAGTAGTACTAAGTCGAGCACGCCAGCAACTAGTCTATTTGACCAAATAATCAACCCAATCAGACATCATAACAGATCTAAAATGTGCAGATTATGCCTTTTGTAGAGAAGGGGAAATCAAGCTTGCTACTGTACTGTACTGTACTGTGCTGTACCCAGCTAGCGTGGTTCGCAGCTTCCCCCAAATTTCCTATCCTCCTCCCCACCTACTTCTATCCTCATCTTCAACTTCTACTTCTTCCTGAACTTCAACCTTTGTCTACCCACCGCATCTTCGTCCACACAAACCTCTCTCGCACTCCATCATCTCGTCACTCCAAATCATCTCCTCTACGTCGCCAAGATGAAGTCCCAAACCATGATTGCCGTCGGCGCTTTCGCCATCTCCGCTGTTGCTCAGCTCGAGAGCCTCCCCGCCTGCGGTGTAAGTTCACATTTAGCTCTATCTCTCTCGCTGGACCTCTTGCGAGTTTCTTGCCATCGCGCGCCCTGTTTGTGGTGTTGTGGAGGTTCAATGTCTTTGTTTGCTTGCGGGTAGAAGCTTTCAAGTGCTTAATAGCTCAACAAACGGACAAGTACTGACCTCTCTCTAGCAAACCTGCATTGGCAACATGCTCGGCCTAGCCTCATCCCTAGGATGCACTTCCGCAGATGCTGCTTGCCTTTGTGGTAACATTGACTTCGTATATGGTATCCGTGACTGCTCCAATGCAGCCTGTGGTTCTGATGTCGCCTCAACTGTCATTGCCTATGGTGTTGCTTACTGCTCCTGTAAGGATACTCCGAAAGGGAATGTTGATTCAATTGCTGATTTCTGCTAGCCGCGGGTGTTTCTGTTGGCGGATCTGCTACAGGAACTGGGTCTGGTGGTAAGTGAACCATCACACACCGCGGAGGAAACAAGACTAACTTCCTTACAGTTGCTTCCGCCACGGTTGTTACCACGGCCACGAGCGCAACTGGTACTGAAACCGTTACTACGACTGGTGGAGTAAGATACAATGTATTGGCTCAATGAAATACGAGCTGACAGGAAATAGGCTGCTGCGTCATCCTCTGCCCTAACCACCTCCGCAGTCACCAACTATGTCACCTCAGATGGCTCAACCCTCTCGACCATCATCGGATCAACTACGATCTTCGGTGCTGCTGGAGGAGCTGGATCCGGTGGCTCATCATCTGCCGTTACTACTTCTGCTATCGTCTCCACTGTGACTTCAGGAAGCTCGACCTTTGAAACTACTGTTGGATCCACGACGATCTTCGGTACTGCTGGAGGAGCTGGATCTGGTGGCTCATCATCTGCTGTGACAACCTCTGCCATCGTATCAACCGTCACTTCAGGAAGCTCGACCTTTGAGACTACTATTGGATCGACCACACTCTTTGGCGTGAATGGCGTCGTAGGATCCGCCACTTCGGGGGCTTCTGGCGCTGCTTCCTCCGCTTCAGGCGCCCTTTCGTCCGGTGAGGCAAGCGTCTCAAGTGCCCTTTCAGGCGTAAGTGATCACAGCTCCCCAAGCACTTTAAACAGATCTAACATCATACAGGCCTCGAGCTCCGCTTCATCTGTTCTAAGCAGTCTGTCCAGCGCAGCCTCAGGTGCCACTGCTACCGGCTCAGGAACCTCAAGCTCATCTGCCGGTGGAGCTCGTCAAACCGCATACGCAGGTCTTGCCGCCGCCGCTGGTCTTGCCGCTTTCGTCCTATAAATAAGTCCTTAGTCTCCCTGCGCATACATACGAGCGACCTCCTTCACATGTCTGCATACTACGGAAAAATGGAATGAAAATAGATCAGTGGAGGATGTGTAATGGATATAATGGTGCTGGCGGTGGGATGGACCAAGCGGATACCCTTCGATTTCTCTTCTTGTACTCATATTTGGCCTGAGAGGTCTTCAACTTTTCTTCTTTCTGATCACGACTTTATGCATTGTCGAGCTGAGGAGAGCTGTAATGACGTGGGGGTTAATTCGATGATGTGTTTGGGCGAGGAGAGATGAGATGAGGATTAGACATGGCATTTGTTTGGTGTCATTGCTTGTCGCTGATTTCAAAGGGCGCTGGCGATTGATAACTGAATAGGTGCCATGTATGAATAAATCAATCCTTCAAATCAAGTCAGCCCCTTATTCTTCTGCATGAACCGAGTTCTATTTACTGATGTTCTTATCGAGTGAGTATATCTGTCACAGTCTTGATCATTCATTCTTAAATTGATTTCAGGTTGGGAAAAGAGGCGCGAGACAACAGAGGATGGGCAGCTTCGAAGTCAAAAATGGAGACTCATCCGAGAATGCCGTTCCCGCTCCCGTCCCCACTTTTATTATATCTATGCCTGTACGTATGAGAACGGGCACGAGGAATGAGGTGGAATAAATACGGGACCCGGATCCATATAATAATAACAAAGCCAAAGGCTTCAGGGGTCTCACTCTTGCTCTTGCGCTTGCTCTTGCACTCCGATCGATATCCCGAGCTCGAGCCTCAACGCATACACTAGTATATATCGTTGGGTCATTTCCTGGCCTTCAGCCCTCGAACGACTGATTGAATGATCGGAAGTAAGTATGAAGTGCTTGAATTATTTTATTTTGCTTGCTTGCTTGCTTGACTTTTTCCCTTTCTTTTCCCTTTTTTGGTCGCGGCTCCGATCCTCCCAGACTGGCCTCAAGTTTTGGGCTAAGGGGGCGATTAACTAAGGCATAATTAATATGATCGGACGTACTTTTATACAGTACTGCTTTTTTTCTAGCTGTGATACATGTATATTTTTTTATTCTTTTTCGAACCGGAGATCGGAAAATTCAAATATCAAGGGGAAAGGGGGTAAAGGGGAGAGTGAGGAGCTAGTGTTTCTGTTTTTGCTATCTATATATCCTTTCTTTCTGTCGTTACGGGAGGCTTGATCATACATGTAATCAGTCACGTACAGCTAGATGCATGCGGGGTTTTTTCTTCTTTTTTTCCAAAGTATGTTTTCTTTATATACCACGAATCTACGATGTCATGATCAAGCCAGTGCAAGACAGTAAAGTACAGGACGTGGAGGAGAGAAGCTGTCAATTACATGCATGTAGCAAGATGGAAAAGTCCGAGTTACAACACCTGCAGCTCAAGGTCGATGGGAGTACTAGTGTAGACCTACCTACCGTCCTCTTTTGTTTTCCTTCTTCTTTTTTTTCTTTCTTTTAAGCCTCGATCGTCGTCATTCGTGCTGTTATGTGCTGCTGTACCTGCTGTGCTGTAATAATATGATTGATAAGATTTAAGAAGACGTGTGACTTTGTGACCGGGGGATTGTGTGATATCGATATGATATATAATAAAATGAGATGTGATGAAAGAGATAGAGAGAGAGGGTATCATAGGTAATTTGTGGTCGTGGAACGTGAGATAATAACCTGCCGGTAAGGAAAACAGAGGAAAGCGAAGGTTTGCGACGGCTTATGGTGGATGGGATAGGGATAGGGGTAGAGAGGAGGGGATGTGTGAGGTGGTTCGATACAAGTATTTGCACATCACCCGGCACAGAAAGATAATTGGGTGGGAAAAGGATGAGATGAGGAGCGAAGGAGGGAGAAATAGGAAAAGTGGACTGATGGGCTCCAGGGCTGACTCTACCCCGGATTTTCGTCTAGTTTTCGGTCTAATACACATTTGATGTTAATGTGATACTTGTACCCTAACTTGTATGGGATAGTTTTGGTTTTTGCGTTTCGATTGACATGTGCTTTGAGATGATTAAGCTGATGAGGCGTCGAGGCGAGTGAGTGAACACTAGTGAGGCTAGGTGAGGTGAAAAAAGGTCATGTATTTTAAGATAGATAGATAGATGGCGACTTGTTAAATATAAGATGTGATAATAGTTGAAACAGGATAGAAGAGAGTACTGTAGTTTCACGTTTTCAAATAGAAAAAGTTTTAAGGGGCGTAAATCTTTTCCTTTTGTTTCTCTTTTCCTTTTTGCTTCTTTAATTTGCGCATATGCTCAGGAACTTCAGGTTCAGGTTGAGATAAACAGAGCGAATACGTACTGTACTGTATCTATCGGCACGGAAAAGGAACGTTCGGAGCTCTGCGCAGAGCTAAATAAATCGTGATCGATCATGATGATGAAATCGGAATGCTGGGCTGGGCTGAAGTTTTCTAGAAGTTTCATTGGTGGTGGTCTGATCCTTTCTTTCCGAGGAGAAACATGGCTTGGATAACGGAAGAATGGCAGTGTGATGTGTGTCAAGCATAGCAAAGGGGGGGAGGTAAGATCCAGATCTCATTACATGTCAACACAGAAGAAATACTGTAGTGCAAGCGAAGGTGTGACTGGGACCGGGGGAAGTGCTCGAGAGATTCCCGATCTCTGTGAGACTGGAGATTTATTTTATTTGGATGCGCTGCATATTGGTATTGTACATGTATTGGCATTGGATGTACGCATGCCGATTGTTTTTTTTTCACTCGTATTTCCGGTTTTCATGAGCCATGATAGGAAAGATGAGACTGAATCGGAATCGGATCACGCTCATTTAATGAGTGAATTAGTTACTGTATGGGTGTGTACATGTACATGTGAGAAATCGAAGGATGGACGGAGGAAATAAATATACTTGGTTTTCTGCATCCACCACCAGTATATTCCCTGAAACCTAAGAGAAGTTTTACTGTAAGAGCCGGGAAGGGAAGGGGGTTAATGTTTCATATACATATCATATATATGTTATATATCGATCATATCTTGGACATGTGGTCAACTAGTTGAGGCTATGAGCATTAAATGCACAGAACTTGGCTGGTTTAGAGGGGGGGGGGTCGGGGTTTATCTAATCTCAGGCTGCACAGTGGTTTCTGAATTCAGGCGCGAGACACATATGGCCCAAAGGGCATGTGAAATAAATGTCTTTAGGCTTAATTTGGTATAGTACTGTAATGTATCCTTTTTGTCTTTTGAGTAGAGGTTCAGAAGGCGTGGCAATTACTAATAGAGTTCTTTTCTTGCCTTGCCTACAGGCTGGCCATGGAACGAACCTCTTGTTAATGTGCACGTGGTGAACTAGATAGTCGATCATGAATGGAATGGCTTGATCAAGTTGCGAGATGTTTGAGGCTTGCGTTCCATAAGTCTCAATAATTCCAGGGTTTTTTTAAACTTCAACTTTTTCCCCCGAATCTTACAGTAAGATACGTAAAGAAATGTGAATTATTGACTCTGGCGGGCGGAAAATGAATAAATAATAGGGTCAACTCCGATGCCTACCGTACAATACCTAGCCCCGAAGTCAATGCTCCCGATGTGACGCTGGTATGCATACGAAGTGTACCGTGCAGCGGATCGTCCCGCTCCAGTGTCCTCAACATTTGTTCGTGCTCTTCAGACAGAGTCTGAGCGTTGTCCTAATACAATAATCATCGCATCCTTCGAGGTTTCTGTCACGGTGTACGAAGTATTAGAGATAGATTTCCTGGTGCCGGAGAGCTAGGATTCTGGGATGTCGGCGAGAGAGAAGTGATTATTGGGAGAAGCTTGAGATCAAAGAAAGAAAGAAAGAATAGAAGAGGAGAAGACAAGAAAAGAAAAGAAGAAAAAAAGCATGCTGGTACAGTAGGACCAGATTGAGTTTCTGTTGCTGCATGGATTTCATGCATGAGCCAGTAGGACGACGATACGAAGGTACAGTAGTACAGTACAGTATTGATTTCCAGCGCGGGCAGATTTCCCAAGTGAAAATTTTCTCCTTCGCGTCCACGATATATGTACCTTTTCTAGTAGGGTAAGGTACTGATCATGTACATGTGCGGGGTTTGAGGGGATCGAAACGAGGTTACAGTACTGGCTGTCCGTAGGACCGTAGGAAGTATATAGATGCTGTCGCCGCTCTACTGTACATGTATGTGTGTATAGTGGAGAGCACATGCAGTGCTGCCCAGCTTATGGGACCACTTAGGGATGATTGGAAAGATGTGGCAGCGTGAATGTCCAGTCCAGAGGTTAGGTACTGTATCATACTGTAGTTGCGAGTGAAGAGACAGAGAGAGGAGGACAGAGACGTTGAACTGGAAGCAGGTCTCCGTTGGGGAATCCCTGGAATGTGATGTATCATGTAGAAGAAAGCTCCGAACCGAAGGAGAGATAAGTGAGTCGGCTGTATTGGGCGATATGGATGAATGTAATATCTCGCAGCAGAGATGCGGACAGGATGTTTGCGAAGGCGTTGTAATGCGGCCGTCGTATATTGAACATCTCAAGCGGACTTGCTATTTGTTTTCTTTTTCCTTTTTGTGCAAGGTACGGAGACTATTCTCGGAGCATTGATACTGCATCGGGAATAGGTGGGTGAACTCGGACCAGCAGCCTCAAGCTGGACATGACCCTGGTTGAAAGAGATGTACAAATAAATGTACAGCACAGTATATGGTATGGTACAGTAATTCAGTACAGCAATTATATCATAGAGATACTTTGTATTCATGTTTCGGAAATGTCTCGGTTACTGTAGTCAGTGGCGACGCTCTCACTTTCGCTCTCGCTCTCGCCCTCGCTTAAGGTGTCCTGCGTGTATATCGAACCCTGGCCTGGCTCGAGGTTCAGATGCTTCCGGAGATGTCTTGCCCCAGGATCCGAAGAAGGTAATGTGGCTGAATGCAGAGTGGTCAAAAGAGGTACGGGTGACAGATATGGTAGTCCGTATTACTGTATTATTGACTCTTGAAGGGGGTGTGAGTCTAGATTAGATGCCGGAGCGGCTGGAGAGGAGAAAAGGAGGAGGACGAGCAGGAGACACAATAATAATCACCTAGTTCTGTAACTTACAGGAAAAAGATCCCAGGGAAGAAGCTACTGCTCTTCTTATTGGTTCCAGTCACACCTGTGCAGCATGCATGCATGCATGAATATGGATACCTGCACACTACAGTATTGCATTTGCATACGTCGTAGAGAAGAACCGAAAGGCTTGCTTCTCCGCATTCCAACCAGCGATGAATGATGAGGGTGCACAGCAGGAACTTGAAAGAGGTGGATGGCGAGATAATTCTGGACCCTGATTTTCCATCTTTGTTCTGGACTGGATCGGACTGGACAGAGCATGCGGATGGATCGGATTGATTGTTGATCAATACTACTGTACCTACTGTACTTACTGCTGTCACGATCATGCGATGGGTGCTGCTTTAGTTGGATCATTCTTTGTTGCAGCGTACAGCGGCTAGCGAAGAATCTGATTTGGGATGTGTACAGTAGTACTCTAGGAAGTTGGAGTCTGGGGTAATCGATACAGTACAGTATCAAGCTACGGTAGACCCCTGAATTGTTCAAATAAGAGGCTAGAATGCATATGGATGAGTAGATAAGAGAGATATGGATTGATTGATAGGTAAACCTTCTGGTCAAACAGCAACAGGTTTATAATTTATATCATACTGTAAATATTTATGTGCGGATTCTGTTGAGATACTTTACTGCTCAGGAGAGACGGAGAGAGGGAAAGTACAGTAGTACAGTACGAAGAGGGGTAATATCAAAATTATATTAGGATACCGATAAATACCATCCAATAATAGGATAAAACTACATTACCATTATATAGTATCATGTTTTTTTTCTTCCTCTTACACCTCAATGTCCGAGTAATTAATCCCAGCACACCTGTTCGCCTCTCTGCCTGCACCTCAAGCATTCATTCATAGTACCATCCTGTCCTGTCCTGTCCTGCTCTTGGCCCTCTGCTTCATCTTTTTTTTTCGCCTCTCTCTCCCCTCCCCTCATCGTTTTCTTCTCTCCAAGCGCGGCTGTCTGAAGCTGTTCTGTTGTTCTCTTACTTCGTACATCACCCACATCCATGTCCACATCTTGATCCTAATAACATATTACTGTATTCATCCGATTTCCCATCCTCATCCTCGTCACCATCCCTATCCGTTTCAATTCCATTCCGTCTTTGTACATGATTTCGCGGCTTGCCAAGCATCCTGCCGCTCGAGGGTGGAGGTGGAGGTTGAGCCACTAGACGAACGGCCCGAGCACTGAAATACAGTACTGTACGAAGGTACTGGATTTATTTTGGGGTGCGCTGATCAGCAGCTCATGACGGCAGTGATTGGCGAATGCAGGCGAACTGAGCCGTTGAAGAAAGAAGAAAAAATAGGGGGACTTATGATACCTGTACTGACTGCAATGCAAGTAATAAGTACGGTATCTATATTTTCTCCTTTGGCGTGACATCAGCTCATATCAGCTCATAAATTATCATATCCTTATTCTTCTTCTCCCTCTCCTCCCTCCCTCCCCCTGTCTGTAGATATCCGGAAAACGCAATGTGTCGTAGCTTTATAGCATCGCGATACGACTAAGACTGCATTCCCATCTCCTTATCCCTATCTAAACTCGCCTGTTTTTGGCTTTTATTATCTATCCTCCACTTTTTTGTTCCGTCCACCTTTCGCTCCTGAAGTTATTGCCCATCCGATTACTGATTGTATCAACAACAACAACAAGAACAAGAATAGCAATACTGTGTGATAAACCGTGGCTTACATTACTGTACATAACTTCCTTTCCAATGCTACGGACTCTATTTCCTGAATACTTCCTGAATGAATACTCACTCACTCCACGTGATGACTTCAATGTAACTCCCCCTTTCTCACCACCACTAACTACTATACACCTCTAGCAGGCTAAACATCAATGCCAACCCATCTTTTCTCTTCTCACTCTTCTATTATTATTTGAAACTTTCCTCATCTCACATTATTGTATCTTGGCCTACGAAGGTACTGTAAGCTCCGCTCCCCCTCTCGACCTCGACTAGGTAAACTCCCAGGCCACTTATTGGCCCCGTCACCCTCTCGATGGTCGGCCGCGCAAGGTTTAGTTTATCAACATTTCGCTAACTTGCCGCTGCAACTCCGAATCTTAGTGCGCGACCGCTCCCCACCACCACCACCACCACCACCCACCACTTAACAACCATCAACACACCAACCACCAACCACCAACCCCATCCTCATCATTCTGCTCCACCAAACCAACAAACCACAACGCAACACCTCACCCTCACCTTACTTCACCTCTTCCCCTACACCTACCTCTCCACGATTCTGGCTCTTCTACTCTTTTCAACCTCGTCCTCGATCCATGAAATGCCTTCATCGTGCTGACGACAATCCGTGCGAAGGACTCGATTCCCCCCAACATGTCACCATTCGCATTGCTGCTGCACCCCAACAATGGATTCCTCTACAGTTGCAAAGCCCAAGACGGCCACGAGCACGCCCTCGTCGAGCCCGGGTCTCTTCTCTCCAACCCTCAATCCCATCAGACAGCATACACCAGTCCTGTCAGATGGCACTCCGCACCCAAGTCCCTATCTCCATCCGTTGCAGATGCATAAAGTTCGAGAGTGAGTTGTTTCTTCGCTTCTTGCGGTTTTGATTTCTTATCAAAACACTGTCCTTGACCGTGCCCCAGCCCAGCTATAGCTTAGAAGACCATGCGAACTGTTTTTCCTTCGACCATCGAATGTTTTGCATTTGTTTACTGTCCCAATACCCAATCTACTGTTGCGCTGGACCAAATATATATCCTTTAAACCACCACGTCATTGGTCTAGGCTGACACATGCATTTCAGGACCCACAAAGCTCAAGTTGAACAAGATTTCATAACCGGCCGCAAATTAATCAATCAGTACGAGATTATCAATGAGATTGGCAGAGGCGTTCATGGCAAAGTCAAGTTAGCGAGGAGTTTAGAGACCGGAGGCTTCGTTGCTATAAAGATCATACAACGTTTTTCCAAGAAGCGCAAGCTGGGAAAAGTCACCGTTTCGCCGGAGGGCAAGACGAAGAGAGAGATTGCTATCTTGAAGAAGATTCGTCACCCCAACGTGGTCGGCCTCCTTGAGGTCATCGACGATCCCGAGCTCAAGAAGATATATATGGTCTTGGAACATGTCGAACTAGGAGAGATCGTCTGGCGCAAGAAGGGCGATAAAAACATATGCCTGTACGAAAGACGCCGGATCGAGAGAGAACAGCGAGGAGAGAGAGACAGTGCAGATGACGAGAAATACTTCAGAATGATCGAGAGGCGGCGGCAACGAAAGGATGCTCAACGTGCAAAACTTTCTTTACACCACCAGCACCCGGAACATTGGAGCTTGGAACATGGGGACGACGAAGAACCCGAGGAGACTCTGTCCAGACAAGTGACCAATGATTCGACGACAAACCTCTTTCAGTCCTACCGATCTGTTTTTCGATCAAATCCTGTTTCCAGAGCCTCTTCTAGGACCCCTTCTCGCGCACCTTCACGAACCAGCTCTCGTACCCATACTCCACTTCCCACTGAGCTCAATATTGGGGCTTTGGACAGCGACAATGAGGACGATGAACCTGGCCCATTGCCATCCATTGGTTCCCATCATGGCTCTTCTGCAGCTCTTGAAAGTACCTACTACGGTTCCTTACCTGACGATCCACCGTTTCGGGGGAGATCTCCAAGCATGGCTGATAGCATTATCTCACATATGTCTTCTGTTGACGGTATGGAGCACGATGCGTTCGAAGACGACTTCTCGTATGTTCCATGTTTCACTGTTGATCAGGCACGGTCGGCTTTCCGAGATACTGTCTTAGGCTTGGAGTATCTTCACTACGAAGGTATCGTTCACAGAGATATCAAGCCGGCAAACCTACTCTGGACCAGGGATCACCGTGTCAAAATCTCAGACTTCGGTGTTTCTTACTTTGGGCGGCCTATTAGAGACGGAGAGGCGGAAGAAAATATTTCAGAAGCTGATGCCACCGATTTCGACAATGACCTCGAACTTGCCAAGACTGTTGGGACGCCAGCTTTCTTTGCGCCCGAGCTATGCTATACCGACCTTGACATCGTCCAACCAAGGGTCACGGAACAAATCGATGTCTGGTCTCTAGGAATTACTCTCTACTGTTTGATCTATGCTCGAATTCCATTCCTCGCCGATGACGAGTATCAACTCTTCAAAGCCATCGCCAAAGAAGATATTTATATTCCTAGACGACGTCTTAAGGCTATCAACCCCAATGTTACAACACCACAGCAGGGTAGCGTGAAACGTGTTAAGACATCCGCAGGTCCTTATAGAGAGGAGGGGGAGCTTGCGTTCGAGGACATTGATGATGAGTTATATGACTTGCTCAAGAGGATGTTGATTAAGGACCCGGTTGAGCGAATCAAGCTAAGGGAGGTGAAGAGACATCCTTGGGTTGTCAAAGGCATCAATAATGTTATCGGCTGGGTTGATGACACCGATCCATCGCGGAAGACTGCCGGCAGGAGAATCCAGGTCGACAAGAACGAGTTGGAACGAGCCGTCGTACCGATCACTTTCCTGGAACGAGCTAGATCGGCTGTCAAGAAGGCTGTGGGTAAAGTCATTGGTGTGACCAGGAGTGAGACAAGAGGTGAGGGGTCACGCCGGAGAGCCGTAAGTAATGCTACTAGCTCAGGACCAGATACCCACAATACCTCGCCCCTGATTTTAACCCCTGATCTCCGGGACAATAGACGAGCTAGCCTCAGAGGAGATGAATCATACTTTGGGTCTCTCTCTGACCTTCAAGATCACCATCAACGCGAACCTCCCGAGCATCCTCTGGCGCAGAGCTTGACCGCTAGTCCCGATTTATCGGTCCATGAAGGATATCCATTTGCGCTTGACTTTGCTCGGCCTCCCGTCCTGGTAGGAGCTGCCCCTACCCGTGATCATAAGCCTCCCGGCGCCCCAGATCCTGATCCCAGACCAGGTCCCCCAGATCGTACCGTCTCGACGGCAGCGTCTATTCAGACAGTCGTTTACCGGGGCCACTCTCACTCGCGGTCGGTAAACTCACCACCCGCGGGCTCGATTCATGAAGGCAGGGTTAGCACTCCGGGCCCTTTCACAGATCATATGGGAGCGATATTTGGTGGCTATCTATGGAATGGAAGGGGAAGAGAGATGACAGATATTGAGGAGGGGGTTGTTTCTCGGGCTCGGTCTGTCGATCGAAACTTGTTTGAGTCGGAGAACAAACACGGCCAGCCGGTAGTAGGCATGAGCACAGCTACAGCACCAGGTCTTTTCCAACACCCGTTCATTCATCATCCACGACCGTCATCCAGGTCAAACAATGTTTCGCCCACGAATAGCGATCAGCCATTGGCATCCCCCCTCTTCTTCCAACCATACATGCTCGCCGCGCATCAACAGTCGGCATCAACACCCAATGTTCCAGACCGTGCGCTAGCGGCCTCAAATCTTGATGATCATCGGCCTTCGACCGCAAATCGTACCCCAGAAGGTAAAACACCTGCTCCTCGTGTCTACGGGACAAGCACACCCGAATCCTTCCAGCGAGCACAGGAAACGTTAGCACGAAGAAGAAAGATGGAACAGTACGCCGACCAGAAGAGGCGGGAGCTGGTCATTGCTGCACTCGACACCCGCCTACCCAGTGAATGCCCACCGTCACCAGATGATGAGTTTTTCCACAGGAAGGAGGAGGCGGCTCAACGGGCACAATCTTACAGCTCTGTCAACTCGTACAGTATGGCCTCACAGATGACTTCTCCATCAAATGTGGCCTCTCCGGTCTCTTCTGTGAACATGGGCTCTCAGGAACAGTTCTACCCATCAGTTCCTTCATTACCTGCCCTCATTTCCGGAGCTTCATCGGTCTCGGCTGATCCTGAGGGCGAGATGCTTCAATGCCCGGGACACGTGCATGTGTATCCAGAACATGGTATTACAGGGGACAACACCCCCGAGGCTCGAACCCCGCCGGCACTGTCGAAACAAACCTCTGCAGACGTCGAAACCTCCACGTATGTTGCGAGCGATGATGCCTTCGTTGTCTCACCGGATGAAGATGAAGGATACAACGGAGATGGAGATACTACATTTGCGGCCGACGATGCCGATGACGATTCGGATAGCGACGAGGGTTTGACGATGAGCAGGAAGAAGCCCCAGAGCAAAACATCGACAAATCTACCAGTAAAGGGCGAGCTGAAGAAGTTAGAGAGAAGAGGCACAAATGCCAGTGCTGGCAGTACCGAGACTGCGAAAAAAGTTGTAATAGCTGGATGAGCTCGGACACTCTCCTACTAATTTGATTTCTTATCGGAAGCATCGGATGGATCCTAGTGTCTGCAAATGAAGGAGGGTAAAGGATAGATCGTTATGATGCATAGGTGGTTGGAGGATTGATCTCCTGAACTGCATGAATGGGAGGCAAAGCACGATGAAAAAATGGTTATGGTTATGACAAAAGGACGGATGGCATGATGTTAGGATATCAAATTTTCGATTTCTCTCAAGCAGGGACAAAACTTTCGGCATGGCGTTGTTGGAACGGTCTGGACAGAAGGATGTCTGTAGCATAGCAGTTTCAGATGGGATATGATAGGGTGGGCAGGCACGGCATAGCAGGCATGCAAAAGACAGAAGGTCTAGCCGTGGGCGAACAGCAGATTCAAATATGCAGAGGAATATATGACGAAGACTTTATTAACAAGTGGGCGGTAGATGGGCTGACGAGTGAATGAATAAAGAGGCCTGGACAACATACTAGTATTATATAGCTGAGAATCGGACTATAGTAAATAAATTTTATCCTGTACTATCTGCGTCTATCTGTTGACTTTTGTGAAATGGTAGCCGAAGTGAATTGTCTGTGATTCGGGAAAAGAGTTACGAATGTTGTGAAGTCTATAAAGCAAGGAACTGGGGGTATGTCACCTATCAATGTCTAAGATTCAGACTAGGTATGTACTATATAGAGGTATAATATCAAGAGGGACTCTTTCATATCCTGTCATAGAAATTAACAGGATGAAAGAAGCATGTAAATATTCTCAGGGGTGCGTTATAAGCACTCTTTTGTCGTAATATCTGCGAAGGGAGATATATGAAAGGAGAAGAGAGTGTGATTGCTTAGCATCGCCATTTTGTTCTGTTCAATACCAATAACCGCTAATTGGTTCTATTGGAATGGCTGGAGGAAGTTTCCTTTCTCCGATTTACTTTTTAATAGATATTTAACTATTTTACAACATGATACATGTCCTCGAAGGAGGCTCAGCTATTCAACTCTGTTTACAGTCAAGCCGGCTGTGATCTATCTTGTACATCAGATCCTTTTACCATACGACATCTTCTTCTTTGTGGAATTCTGCTCTATAGCCGTAACCACCTCCGTCTTCTCATCCACTACGTCCCTGATCGCCGGCGACTGGATCCCCAAGCCCGCCTTCCAAGGCCTCTTCGGCACGCAGGGCGAAACTGACTTCGGGATTGGCAGGAATCTATCTAGCAAAATAGATTGCGCGAATGCTAACCCGCTGCTGCTAATCCAATATACCAGTAAGGCGCTCGGGACATTGATCATGATGGGACCTATCAGTAAGGCAGCGACGCCCATGGATCGCTTCACCCGCTGCCTCCAGAGAACCTTTGACGTCGGCCCGCTGAGAATATTGAGAAGCATCGTCGCGGAGAGGACAAACGGCAGGACGAGATGCAGATCCGGCACCAGCAAGTCCGGGAACCAGAGCATGCCCTCTGTCGCAAAGGACGTCTCGAGCGGGATATGGAGGGTAGCTTGCTCCAGCAAAAGTCCATCACCCGTGAGAGCGCCCTCGACATCCTTCACGCCTGCCGCCGTCTCCCTCCCGATCAACATGCCCAGCACGCCCTCATGGCTCCCGCACATCTTCCGCAGAGCCTCCATAACAGCCAGGAAGAAGGGCAGCTGCGCCAAGCCGAGGAAGTTCTTCCACACGCCGCATCCATAGCGGGCATATATCTCGCTGCGCTTCCGCCTAACCTTCTTCAACACGCTGTTCTGCGTAGCCGTGGGACCGAGGTGGCCGACCTCGCGCATGGCCTCCTTCTGCAGGACGTGCTGCCATGAGTGTACGAGGGGCGCGAGCTGGACCTGGCGGATGGTGGCGCGGCGAGAGGCGAGGGAGAGCGGGAGGATAAGGGTCAGGCGCAGGGCGAGAGCGAAAAGAGGGATGCTGAGGGCGTAGGGGAGATGTGTGATGGTGTGGAGGGAGGTGAGGGCATCGTGGGAGGTGGTGATGGCTGTTATTATGAGCGAGGAGGATATGTTTTGAGGTCGCGGGGAGGCGTGGAATGCGCGGAATGGGACACGGGTTCGGAGAGGCGTTGGGAGGGCGAGGAGGTGGGTGAGAAGACGAGAGGAGGAGGAGGAGGAGGAAGGGTGGACGAGGAGAGTTGGTCGACGGAGGAGGAGGGAGGACATGGTATACCGTACAGTGCAGGTGATCCGTGTTCAAGTGTTCAGATGTAGATCCAACTCCAAACCATCTTCATTGTCTTCTCATCATGTGTGGATTGTGAAAGTCCAAGTACTGTATGTGACTGGAAAGGTCACAATTATATACTTCGTAAAAATATCTGGACTCCACGCGCAAGCCCCAGTCGGCTGATCTGTGGCTGATGATCTGGCAGATCTGCGCGTCTCACTACTGGCCCCATCTTTTCCTCCAAACCTTCCACGTCGCGTCTTTTAGCTCCCGTCGCTTCCCTGAAAGTGACAGTGACACAGTCGAGTACTGTACTCCAGGTGAGAGCTGACCAGAGCTGGATCTATATTACTCTCAACACAATCTTTTCGACCAACAACCACGCCCTCTGCTCTTTTCGACCAACCAGAAATATCTACGCATCTTATACGACAAACGAAAAGAAAGGAAAAAGAACTCCTCAAGGATGGCAGAAACATGCAGCGCACCTGAAGGGACACCGAAATGGGGGTTTAGGATCACACCTGGACAGAGCATATTCGTCATGTCTGTCCTGGGATTTCTACCGCTCTTCGCTGTGCTCGCGGGTCCGAGACTGGTGTTCTGGGTTGGGGGGCTTATGGGGGAATATCTGAGGAGGAAGACGGCGGGGCGGAAAGAGCAGCTTCTGGAGTTGATGGAGACGGAGGAGAGGGAGTGGCAGGAGAGGGCGGCGACTGGGGGAGAGGAGAAGGAGAGTAGGGATAGCGACGAGTGGGAAACGGTGGATTCCCATGCGGTTGGGACGGCGAAGAATGGAGAAAAGGCTGGGGATGATGCGGAGTGGGATGGGATTGTTGGGTTTTTCCACCCATTTTGGTATGTTCTTCTTTGATAATTCTGCCTATGAAGGGAAAATGGAAGTGCTGACTGGCCGGGAAGCAATGCGGGTGGTGGAGGAGAGCGGGTCCTTTGGGCTGCCATTAGAGCTACGCAGAAGAGATGGCCGAAGGCGAAATGTGTGGTGTATACTGGGGATCATGATGTGGATAAAGCCGCGATCATTGACCGAGTAAAGGTATGTCCACCTCCTCCTCGGCTGCTGCAACACAACGCTGATCGTTTAGAACCGCTTCAATATTGCTCTCCACCCTCCAACTGTGGCTTTCCTGTACCTTTCCACCCGTTCCTGGGTCCTCGCGTCCTCTTGGCCACACTTCACACTTCTCGGGCAATCCATCGGCTCTATCGTGCTAGCTTGGGATGCCTTCTCACTGCTCCCACCGGATATCTTCGTGGATACCATGGGCTATGCATTCTCAATCGCATTTAGCAGGATTCTATTTCACAACGTCCCTACTGGTGCTTACGTGCACTACCCTACCATATCTACAGACATGCTAAGCTCCCTGGACCCCGAATCTGCAACTGGGACACAAGGCGTGAATGCTGGCAAGGGGCGAGGTGCGGCAGGAGCAGGAAAGAAGTTATATTGGGAGCTGTTCGCAAAGCTGTACTCCTTAGTCGGCACGTCGATCGACGAGGTGATGACAAACTCCAGCTGGACACTCGGACACATCAACTCGCTCTGGGGCGACTGGCGTAGGGAATATAAGAAATCGTCCCCGAGGGTCGTGTACCCACCGGTTGCCGTCGAGGAACTAGAGAAGGAAGTCGAGGTATCGGGAAGAAGCGAGAAGAAGCGGGAGAACGTGCTGCTGTATATCGCACAGTTTCGGCCGGAGAAGAACCACCACCTGATCATCGACGCATTTGCGAAGTTCGTAGCCACAAAGACTGCAGCTACGAAGGATGCGAAATTGGTTCTCGTCGGCAGTGTGCGGGACGACTCGGACTCAAAGCGGGTGTATGAGTTGCGGTTGCTTGCGAACGAGCTGCAGATTAAGGATCGGGTGGAGTTTCATCTCGATGCAAGCTGGCCCGAGATATTGGAGTGGTTGAGAAAAGCTAGTGTCGGCGTGAACGGGATGTGGAACGAGCATTTCGGAATCGGGGTCGTAGAGTATCAGGCTGCGGGCTTGATCTCGGTGGTACATGATAGCGGTGGGCCGAAGCGGGATATCGTGACGGAAGTCATGGGAGAACCGACCGGTTTGTGTTCCATCCTCCCCCCCTTTTTTTCGCTTAATGTTCTGGTACTGATTGCTCGAGCGCAGGATTTCACGCCACGACGTCGGCAGAATTTGCGGCCGCATTCGAAGCAGCGCTCTCGCTGGATGATAAGTTGGCTATGCGCCTCCGGGCGCGGGAGTCCGCCAAGAGATTCACGGAGGAGGAGTTCGTGAAGGGCTGGCTTGCGACTATGGAGAAGCTGGTGCACTTGAGGATACGGATTAAGAGCGGGAAGGGGCTGGGAGGGGAGGGGGACTGTGACCAGATAGAATTGAGTTGAGTTGAACTGATAGATACCCATGTTTACGACGTAGTTAGATTAGTCATAGAGAGAGGCTGGCTTGTGTCTAGATAGAACTCATAAAAGAGTGACTTGCATCAGACCTCGTCATTCTCATCACAATTGTCGGACTGTTAATTTATCTGTGAAGTTCTTGGGAGAAGATTTACTATTCCCGTCTTACCTACACAGGTATAATAATATGGCACTAAAGAATATTTTTTATATAAAGTTGTCTGACACTAATAAACCTCTTAACTTTTACTCCAGATGTATATTCGGATTTGACTCATCTGAACCCAGATATACATGCTTCTCTAAGGCCCTGAATAGATCATATCTCCAATACGGTCAATTTCCAATTTCCAACATCGATAATGTTTCCATAGTTCTTTCTATTCATAGATATACTCTACCTTCTTTCTATCCCCAAATCAAGCAAATCTTGAGAAAGAGAGATGCATAAGAAGAAAGAAAATTATTCAATTTTGCAATTTTACCCCTAGCTATCGAAGTAACAAGGGCGAGGCGGTTAAGCGAGATAAATATAGGGAGTGGATTGCTCGATTGGATTTTGATCTTGAGCTTTGTCGTATACTTTGGGTTTCGTGTTGAATGGTTTGAATATGGGGAAGGAGGTGTGAAATGTACTCTTTTTCAAGTCCCTATATCACCTGCTCTGGTATGCGATGTTAGGACGTTGGGGGAAGGGGGGTTGTTTGATGCTGAGGGGCTTATTTCATGAGATGGTTAGGCAAGGATGATGTTGATGTGTGAGGACAATACCTGGGGGGTTTCTGGCTTGAGTATTGAAAGAAATATCTGTTGAGATAGTATTTTAGACAAATAACTGTAGTGCTCCCCTTCAGGCAATTTGGGTTTGATCTTGGGTTCCTTCATATGTCAGGGTATCAACAGCGACGAAGAAGGTTACGGGCAGGGAAAAAAAAGGCTAGAATTGAGACTATCTACAATTGCCATATACCAGAAGAGTATATATATGAATACATATCCAAGTTCTAACCGTCTATTTATATCGCTAGACCTGCACTATTGAGTTGTCTCGGCTCACTCGCAGCCTCAAACGTCCCATTCCACAGCCTTCTCACACCCTGAACAGCCGAGTAGCCCGCCTTGACAAAAGTGACATTGTGCCCACGGTCCCTCATGCTTTCGACGGTGCTGTTATCATAGTCGAACTCGAACGTCGTGAACGCGGGTACCAGTTGATCGTGTAGCCGCGGTTCCCGGAGCGCTTCGGGTAGCGTCATGTTGTGATCGAGGACGTGCCAGATGGCTTGCATGGTCGATGTGATGATGCGTGAGCCGCCTGCGGCGCCAATGCTGAGTAGGAGCGTGCCGTTTGGATGGGTGACTATGATGGGTGTTATGGAGGAGAGGGGGCGCTTGTTGGGCGCGATGTAGTTGCTTGGGGACGGGACGAAGCCGAAGGCGTTTGGGACGCCGGGGATGGAGAAGTCGTTCATCTGATCGTTCATTATGACGCCTGAGGATTTGTATGAGTATACGAACCACAAAGCGATATAAGCGCTGGGAAGAACCTACCAGTCTCAGGTACGACGAGTTGCGACCCGAAAAGGATGTTGACCGTCGATGTCAACGTGATGGACATGCCCGATGAGTCTGCAGTGACTATGTGAGAAGTCCCATGGTTTTCTGGGGTCGAGTAGCCCTTCGGGTTATAATCTGTCACGTTCTTTGTGTGGTGGTCGGAGATGTTCTCCCGGATATGCTGGGCGCGCTTCAACATGTCAGCCTCGAAATCCTTCATGTAGCTGAAGAAATCCGGATCGCCGAGCTCAGTACGGGCGGCGTAGGAGTAGCGCATGGCTTCGTCCATGCGATGGGTGCTCAGGTCGAGCAGGGCATCGTCGCTAACGGGGTAGCCCTCGATGATCTTGAGGATGCTGAGCGCCACGGAGCCGCTGCTTGGGACGCCGCAAGTGGTGAGGGTGTAGCCACGGTAGTTGATGCTTATGGGGTCTCTGATTGCGACCTGGTAGTTTTTCAGGTCTTCGAGGGTCATGATGCCGTTTGAGGCGCGGAGGGCGTTGATGGTGTGGTTTGCTGGCTAGGTCAGCAAGCGAGTGACCTGTTTTAGGAGAAGAGCACCATACCGATTTCTCCTTCGTAGAAGACCTTCGCGCCATGTGAAGCGACTTGATCGAGTGTACTGATAGCAAATTAGTTGAGATAGCGGATTTGGGAGTCAGTCTGCTGACTTTGCATATCGTTTCCTCGTTAATATATCGCCCAGCCCAAGCAGTGTACCTATGGACAGTCAGCAGAAGATACAAGTGACGGCTCCTGAGGAGTTGTATACCATTTGGAGCAAAGTCAATCGCCCATTGAGGATCATCTGTGAGAAAGGTGTTGCCGTTCTTCGTAGCTTCGTACATGTATCGAACGAGGTCTTCGGTCACTACATAAGCGAGTATGAGTTCATGAGAGTCTATACCAATGCTCACACATACCTGGGAACCCGTAACGGGCAACATGGACGGCAGGGTTGCAAACAGCCTTCCAGGGCAGTACCTTTTATCATTAGCTTCAATCCTTTCCAAAGAGGCAGATAGTACTGACTCCGTATTTATTGTGAAGGTACTCTAGTCCTCGAAGGTCGCTGGGCACCGCGCTTGCTAGTCCACCAATAACACTTGCTATTGGGTCATCTTTGTACATATCTTGATGCGCAGCGGCAGGAGCTGTTTCTCGGAAGTCTAGGCAAGCTCAGCAAGATTTCACAGTATTTAGTGTAGAAATCCGTACCTATCGATTCATATGTTCCGTCTGAATCTCGGACCAGCATGAACCCTCCTCCGCCAATTCCACTATGTTGCATCCCTACATAGATCAGACAATTGCCGTATGCACATGAGACTCAACGCACCTATCACCCCGACACAGAGCGTCGTCCCAACCATAGCATCAGCTGCATTACCCTAGTCACATGATAAGCTTCTGGCGCAATCTCCAGCGCAAGCTTGTAGAAAGAAGAATACTTACACCCCTTTCCAGCAGCCCAATACCGATTTCACTACATATCTGACTCTCACTAGAGACTGCGCCTAAACTATCTGTCTCCGAAGGCGTCGGGGAAGCTCCGGCCTGGCTTAGAAGGAGGACAGCAAGAACAAGAACATTCTTGGAAATCTTCCCGAGAATCTTCGACGCTGCAGCTTTATAATTTCAGCTTGTGTCTCCCGATAGGCATATGGATGAGGCTCTTACCCATCAGTATAGGTATTGTAGGTCGCACCCAGTCAGTGCAACGCAACGCAACACAATCTCCCTTTGGCCTACAGAAACTTGACCAGTAGTGGGGGTCCTGTGTACTGATCTCTAGATCTGAAGTCTGATAAGGTACAGTATGCTACTTAGACTATTGAATGAAAGCCATTGGGCGTACAGAAAAGTTAGGAATACGAAGGCGCAATAGGGATAGTAAAATGCATCTCTAAACCTCTATCGGTCGATGTTGAAAGGTGCTGCTAATCTTCAACAAAGGTGGAGGCCAGATCAAGGTGCTGATTCAGCAGGAAGAACAATTGAACAGTAGGATGACAATGACTCGTGCAATTCCTTTTCCTGTTCTATTCCAACTCCACAACTCCACCATGTCGCAATTCATTTGCGTATCTCTGATCAAAAGATCTACTGGTGCCATGTTGCGAGTTGAAGTGATAGTTTCGTTCTTGAACTATCTGCTGGGATCTATGTCTCTGTGTTGTTCGGAGGTTATTGCTCTTCATGTATGAGAATGTAAACTCATAGAGCATAGGATTCTCCCTGTTACTCATCTCTCTATAATCTCTCTGTAAGTATGCTTGTAAAAAAAACTCAACCATAAGGCTGGTTTTGAAAAGGGATCTATTGTGCGAATTTCTATGTTACTGTACTCATTTTGTGGAAGGCCCCATATGGTCATGATGCACAGCACCGATGAATAAGTACTGTAAGGAGAGTTGTACGAACTATCAGTCCGAGAGACAAAAGGAATCGATTGGGGAGAGACCGAACTGACATTTGCACTTCGACGTATTGGTGTTTTGATAATTTATGTGGAAACGCTGCCCATTCACCAACACTGTATCTAATATATAGAGAGAGAAAGCTGACCTCTGGTACTGTAATATTAAATTTATCTCTCAGCAAGACTAAATACTTGATATAGTTCTGGGGGGCTGTCTGATCCCAAGCATGGTGGGCTGTGACTGCCGGAAATACTCACTTGAGACCGTTACTACATACTTTTTTATTACCGTCTTAGAACACAGTACATTGTCGAACATATATTGTATCGAATATTGTACAAATTTAAGTGAATATTCAAATATGTAGACTGATTTTGTCTTCACCAGGAGTGAGTAACAAGACCTTGTTGGCTGGATGGCTACGAGGCACTACTGTAACTAACCTGTTACCCCGCAGTCACTGTACTTCAAGAGAATACGAGTTGAACCTCAAGATCTCCTTCCAACTAGTGAGAGTTGTGTTCTGTACGAACAATATATATCCCCCAGCACTGCACTGTCTAGAGAAGCTCTACATTGACATTTGATCTGCTGGAGAAAATACAGTACATACATGTAATATGGCACAGACACTTCGTCTAGCAGTGGCACAATCCCACACGCTGTCCACAAATAGCGAAACACTCGCTGCCCTCGAGCAAACAGCTCAACAAGCTCGCTCGAAATCAGTCGACCTGATCCTCTTCCCAGAAGCATACCTCGGCGGATACCCACGCACTGCCACATTCGGAGCTGCAGTGGGTGCGCGCAGACCAGAAGGTAGGGAGCAATTCCTACATTATTTCAAAGATGCTGTGGATCTGGGAGATACACCGGAGGGCGCGGGCAGGGCGTGGATCGAGAGAGAGTTGGAAGTTCCCAAGGAAGGGGTAAGGGGTGATGGGACGAGAGAAGAGCTGGAGAGGATTGCGAGGGAGACGGGAGTGTTCATTGTTACTGGGCTGGTGGAGAGATCTGGTGGAACATTGTACTGCGGTGCGGTATATGTATGTCCACGATTGGGGATGTTGGGAAAGAGGAGGAAGGTTATGCCTGTACGCACCCTGTATTACTGTATACAGTACTGTATTTCTCCAAATACTAAAGTTTACGCAGACAGGCAGCGAACGGCTCATCTGGGGCCAAGGGCAGCCGTCTTCCCTTCGCGCAGTCACAACGACAATCAAGGGAGTCAAGTTGACTCTGGCATCTGCTATCTGCTGGGAAAACTACATGCCACTCCTCCGCCAATCTCTCTACTGCCAGAATGTCAACCTCTACCTAGCACCTACAGCTGATGCACGGGATACATGGCTGTCGCTCATGAGGACAATTGCTGGCGAAGGACGGTGCGTGGTGCTGAGTGCCAACCAATGCCTCACCAGGTCAAATCTACCAACTTGGATTACAAATTGCGACGGCGAGGACACGGCTATTAGAGGACACACTGGTACAAACGGTGTACCTATACCAAGGTTGCGACGGAAGTCGACATACACCGAAGATGGCCATGAAATTATTCTGGCTAATTCGGAAGACTCCAAGACAGCGACCGAAAACCCACAAATCAAACCTGATCCCTCGGAGTTTGTTTGTCGGGGAGGCTCATGTATCATCTCCCCTCTAGGAGATGTTCTCTCGGGGCCATTGTGGGAAGATGAGAATGGGTTACTGACTGTCGATGTCGATTTTGAGGATTGCATTCGTGGTCGCTTGGATCTTGATGTTGGAGGAAGCTATTCAAGGTATGTGAACACGAACATCGCGATCCATCCAACTCACGTATCTTTTGGGGCATATTAACAACTGTTTCTCTAGGAGTGATTCTTTCAAGTTAACTGTCGAGGGTTTAGATCTTAACCCTCCTCCTTAAGCAATGTTTTCTTCCTTTGCCCGTATGTAGCGTTACCCACTCCTTGCTGTGAAGTAAATTCTCATCCACATTACCCCACAAGCCAAGGAGCGGTGAAGCTGTGGCTTGATTACTGTGGGTTTGAGTGGACACATGAATGTTTACCCTTTCCATTGGCTGAGGAATTGAAGACAGTAGTAGATGGCTCGATGCACAGCAAACTCCAAGCCCTCTACATCGGGAGACCACTTGTCCGCCCTGGTCCAGTGTCCAGGCCTATATATCTTTCAGCTGAGATGTTTTCTCCTAGGACCTAGGACCTAGGACCCTCGGCCATTTCATTTTCTGGCTTCCAAGTGGAATCGATTGCGGCACTCTACCCTATCGGAATCGAGACCATTTGTCATGACGCGTCTTGATTTGATTGCCGATAGCTCTACAACTAGTTGAACCAATACTTCTTAGCTGGACTCCCGTAATCATAAGCTAAGTAACAGTAGTCAGTACATATTAGTATACAGAAAGATCAATCAAGGTGTTTTTGGCTGACGTCAGAAGCATCTTCATTCCACAAAGCTGTGTGATGGTTAGTGGCACAGAAAAGAATGCGGGTTACTAAGATGGCCCCGAGGATCTTTTTGCATGTTGAATATGCATGTGCTTGGGCATGTGCATGTGCCAATGTGCCATTATCAACTTCATCAGCCTCAATTGCCTCCATTATTGTCTCAGCTGAAGCATTGTGGCTGCGATTCCACAATAATAATAGGTGGCATGTGAAGTATCCAGTATCCACAAACCGAACTAGACTTTGTTTACTAACTGCAAGCCACTGCGGGGATGACGCTCTTAAGCAACATGACCTGTGGATCTCCATCTTGAACTATTATCATCGTGCTATTCTCTGGGAAATTGTTATTTTACTAGCTTTCTTCACCTGCCTGGTAAACCCTTCCATCATCCATTATTTTTTCTGCTAGGGCGATCGCGCGGTGGGAAGCACGAATCTACATATGCCAGCTTACTTTGCTGCTCAAACAAAACTCTGAGCGACCTGAGATTTCCACATTCACAGGAAGATCATCTACTACTCGCTGCACTGAACGGTCATCCCGTCAAGATGGTAAGTCAATCCATTGACGCAAACCTCTATCGTCATCATTTGATACCAATTCATTCTGACATTGCTCCCAGTCCACCTCAGATGCAGGTTCCAATACTGCGACAAGCTCATCGAAAAACAGCTCGTCCCTCTCTGCTTTCCTAGCGACCTTGATTCCGGTCGGATTGCAGGCTTTGGCATTCGTCTGTATCTTTTTTCTACTCAGAACAAAACAAAAGAGAGTATACAGACCGCGAACGTACCTAGAAACGCTTTATGAAGGGTAAGTGAATCATTTTAAAGTACTTACAGGCCTGTGCTAATATTCTGGCAGGGAGAAATCGGAGGACCTTCCTACAGGGAGGTTTAATTGGCTCAAGCCCTTCAGAAGCCTCTCTGACGAATATGTTCTCAATCATCAATCGCTCGATGGCTACCTCTACCTGCGCTTCATCAAGATGGTGACCGTCATCTGCTTCGTCGGATCTTGCCTCACGTTTCCGATTTTAATGCCTGTCAATGCGACAGCTGGTGGTGGTCAGACGCAGTTTGATCTCTTATCCTTTGCAAATATTCCAAAGAGTGGTAAAAACAGATATTATGCACATGTGTTTGTCGCCTGGATCTTCTTCAGTGAGTCCAGATCTTCCCCACAGGTTTCTCTTTTACCTAACTCTCAAAGGCTTCGTGATGTATGTCATTACACGCGAAACCATATACTTCATCAACTTGCGCCATGCGTACCTGCTCTCTCCGTTCAATGCAGCGCGCATATCCTCACGTACTGTTCTGTTTACCGATGTACCTGCCGAGTACCAAAACCAAGACAAGCTGGCAATCCTACTTGGAGGGTCAATGAAGAGGTCCTGGCTATCGACGGATTGTAAAGACTTGACAGAGAAGGTCGAAGAACGAGACAAAGACGCCATCAAGCTTGAAGGTGCCGAGATCAAGTTGATTCAGACTGCCAACAAGAGACGGATTAAATGGGAGAAGAAGAATGACAAGAGGAAGGATGGTCCAGCTCCCGGTCCAGCTGATGGCGCAGCTGCAGAGCGAGCAGAACCTACGAATCCCGGCGCACGATACATGAAGGAGCAGGACCGTCCAACGCATCGTCTTGGAAAGATACCCTTGATTGGAAAGAAAGTCGATACCATCAATTGGTCTCGCGAGGAACTCAGAAGGCTTATTCCTGAGGTAGAGAAGAACCAAAAACTTCAACGAAACTTCGAAGGCAAGCTGTTACCGGCCGTGTTTGTCGAATTCCACACACAACAAGCTGCCGAAACCGCATACAGACGCATGACACCAAAGAAGACCCCAAAACTGAACCCGCGCGTAATCGGTGCTACTCCGAACGAGGTTATATGGGGTAATCTGAAAATCAACAAGAAGGAGAGAGCGCTCAGGAAGTTCGCAACCACCACCTTTATCGTTCTGATGATTATCTTCTGGGCTATCCCTGTTGCCATCGTCGGTATGATCAGTAACATCAACTACTTGACTGACAGTACGTTTTTATTTTTCTCCCTGGTATCCCAAAAGCCGAGCTAACAAATCGTTCAGAGGTGCCTTTCTTGAGTTTCATCAACGATATTCCCAGTCCAATCCTAGGTGTTGTTACTGGTCTATTACCTTCAGTCATGCTTGCAGTCTTAATGGCTCTTGTTCCGATTGTGTGTCGATGTAAGCCACTTGATCCCTTTTCACTTTCAAAGCTAACAATTACGTAGGGATGGCCAAGTTGAGCGGTGAGGTGACCCGCCCAGCCGTGGAACTGAAAACCCAACATTGGTACATGGCGTTCCAGGTCATCCAAGTATTCCTCGTCACCACTTTCGCTTCGGGAGCAGCATCAGTTGTCACGGATATCATCGATGACCCGAGCTCAGCGACCACATTACTTGCACAGAACTTGCCCAAAGCATCGAACTTCTTCATCTCGTACATCATCGTGCTTGGTCTAGGTGTTGCTGCTGGGGATTTGTTGAATATCGGAGCCCTGGTAATGTTCACCATTGTTGGTAAATACCTCGACAAGTCTCCTCGCAAGATCTTCAATCGGTATATCACTCTGGCTGGTCTTGGCTGGGGATCATTGTATCCGAAGTTCGGCAATCTGGCAATTATTGGTAAGTCAGCTGGTCTGTCCTGTGGCCTTTCATTAACACCGTGGAAGCAATCACATACTCCATTATCTCTCCGCTGGTGATCGGTTTCGCCACTGTCGGTTTCGCTCTAGTTTATTGCGCCGTCCGCTACAACTCATTCTACGTCCTCACCAACAACGTGGACACGAAAGGTGCCGCCTATGCTCGAGCGCTTCAGCAACTCATGACTGGCGTTTACATCGGAGAAGTGTGTCTCCTGGGCCTCTTCGCCATCAACACGGCACCCGGCCCCATCATTCTCATGGCAATCTTCCTAGGGGCCACAGCCATTTACCACGCCATGATGCGACACGCCCTGCAACCACTCACTCGATACCTGCCAGATAGCATGGAAGGCGAACACCAAGCCTCTCTCTTCACTACCACCGACCACAAGTCATACGACTTCTCCAAAGCCGGCGTTCCTCCCTCCGAGGCACAAACCACCACGCCCAAGAAGCTCTCCGCGATCAAGGCCAGCTTCTTCACGCGCATCTTCGACCCCCGGAAGTTCAAGTCGCACTCTTCCGTTCGGGCGCTGGTACAGATCTTCCCAGCTCCTCAGTACACGCCCGAGGAGGAAGAGATGGCCTACTTTGATCCAGCGCTGAAGAGTCCGGTGCCGAGGCTGTGGATCGCGAGGGACACGATGGGGATCTCACAGAGCGAGGTCCAGGCGACAAAGGACGTGGTTCCCATCACGGACGAGTTTGCGAGCTTCAATGAGAAGAATAAGGTTGTTTGGAACTTTGAGGCACAGGGCAGGTTGGAGGATGTGCCGATCTGGGAGAAGCGTATTGATTATTAGATCTGCTGATTACCCTGTGTGGAGCAGGATGAAAGGGGGGGCGTTGGGGATGGGAAATCATACCAACTGGTTACGCGCGTTGATATCCTTATGTTTCAGTTTATGTTTTTATTTAATATACGTAGATTGTAATAATGTCTGATAGTAATGATTTACATGTCCTCAATTACAAATAAAGGAAGAGGGAACCTGGTGGAAGGTTGGAAACTCGGTGACCACTACACTTCAATATCGCCGACTACTTTTTATCTATATGTGTATATATATGTGTATATACGTGTAAGAGAGACATAAACAGCGTTCATGCCCAACCTTCAACACCCCCACCTAAGCCGAGATACCCCGCTCATCCCGGCATCGGCAGCTAATAATATATGCAAAGAAGACATGCATGGGGGAATGGAGGGGGGAAGGGGGAGGGTATGTGTATCCAATCCAAAACCCGAGTTTATCTTCTTATCCCCTCATTTTGTGCCAGCCGTGCGGCAATATCATATTTTGGGAATAATCCTCGGTTGGCCACTATTAATATGGCTAATCAAGCGCGGAGATTTCATTCTATGGGGCGATTATTCGGAAGTGGCGTGTTTTTTTTGATTATCTCGCTAGGAGGTTGAAGGAGCAGAGCACTGCATTGTACTAAGTAGTATGGACAGTAGTACGAAGTGATGTGACACGGTAATGGATGGAGTCGGAAAGTGATACAGAGAGTGGGGGAAAGGGGAGGGGAGGGGCAGTTTTACAGTTTACTGTACCCGTGCATGGGGGAGAGGGGATATCCACCTATCCACCTATCCACCTTTACATAATATACCTTACCTTACTCCTCCTCCTCTATTTAGACGACGTGTTCGAAGAATTTATATACATACATATATTGAAAACAACCTGACTATTCCAAAGGAACAACGACTTGAACACATATTCTTGAGAAAAAAGAAGAAGAAAGAGAGAAGAAAGAAGAAAATGCCATACGCCTTTCTCAACGTGATCAAGAAGGAGTATGATGCAGTGCCAGTCCCACGAGAATTCATCACCAGTACGGGCACACCGAAACCGCATATCCTGTGGGTGGGTTGTAGCGATAGTTTGATCGTTGAGACGGAGACGCTGGATGTGCTCCCCGATGAGATCTTCGTGCATAGGAATTTGGGGAATATCTTGAGTAATGGGGATCTGAGTAGTGAGAGTGCGGTGGAGTGGTGCGTGGATTTGTTGAAGGTAGGTTATTGGCCTGGCCTGGCTTGCTTGCCTGCTTGCTTGCTTGCGGGGGATGGATGACTCGGTGTAGAGGACAAGACCTTGGCTGACCTGGGGAGAGAATTAGGTGGACCATATCGTTGTTTGTGGCCATTATGATTGTGCCTTGATTGATAAGGGAGATGGGAGTGAGTTGGGCGGGTGGCACAAGTAAGCTCTTCTTCGGATGATGTGAGGCAGCAAGGAAGCAAGCAACAGAGAGGCTGATGTTACTTGTAGGAACGTCACGAAGCTCCATCATATGAACGAGAACCACCTGGACAAGGTCAAATCGCGATTAGATGGCTACTGCCGACATCGTAGACTGGAGGAGGTATATGTGCTGGCTGAGGTCGGATGGTTGAAACGACAAGCCAACGTGCAGGAGGCCATTCAGGAGAGAGGTCTGCAAATACACGCCTTTGTCTACGATAAGGGGACCAACACCTGCGTGCGGTTGGTAGAAGGGTAGGTAGTTGGAGGGTTGAGGAGAGGATACTGTAAGGGCTATCATCTGGATGGGAGGGAAAGGAAGAGAACAGAATAGGGGGAGGCGAGAGCTTCGTGGCTCTTAACATATTATGATACCCCTCAAGAGTCGGACGGCATCAAGGGAAGGTTACAACCTTGACCGCCGGCTCGTGTTCAATGTATAGCAGACTTATAGATCGCTAAAGAGCGAAAATCAGAAGAAGAAACGATCTTTCGTTCGGATACTGTACTGCTTGGCTGTCACAACCTGTCGGGTTGATCGAATCTTGGTGCTGACCCCACTTTACAACTAGGATATACTGGTTACAGAACATCGCATCTGCGTATCTAACGACACAATTGTGTCATCGCAGAACATTGATATAGCGGATATCATGGGGACTAGTGATTCACTTGAAGATATACCTGCTTGTACTGTACAGTGCCATGTTTATGATTAGTCCGGGGAATCCCATTTGATGGCCGCTAAATCCCCAGGCATCTCAAACCCCACATCAACCGCAACCAACTTTCTATCAACGACACACGATGTCTTCATACCACTCGCGACCGCCATAGGGCCCATTGATACTCTCTAATAACATCAGAATAACACTCTTTTTCTCTCTTGGAGCCTCGGAACCAGGACCAGAAGTTACAGCGTTGGCAGAGTCCCCGACAATGCTCTACGGCATCATCCCTCGCAATGTCGTCTCTTTTAATACAGAGACCGACATTCCAAATCTAGAGGGCAAAGTAATACTCATCACAGGCGGTATGTATAAACCTACATACCTGTCCAAGGATGCCGACCTGCCTGCTAACCCCTATAATATAGGCAACGTCGGACTGGGCAAGCAGAGCATCCTCCAACTCTCCAAGCACAACCCAAAGCGCATCTACCTCGCAGCACGCTCCCAATCGAAAGCCGAAGCCGCCATAAAAGACATCCAAGCCGTCGTACCCTCCGCACCCATCACCTACATCCACTGCGACCTCACCTCCCTCTCCTCCGTCCAAGCATGCGCGCGAGAATTCGTAGCCACGGAGTCACGCCTAGACCTCCTCTTCCTAAACGCAGGAATCATGGCCTCGCCAGCCGGAACCACGACAGAAGGCTACGAGATCCAATTCGGCACAAATCACATCGGACACGCGCTTCTAACGAAGCTGCTCCTGCCTACGCTTCTCCAGACCGCTGCCGCCGCGGTAGTAGAGCCCGGGACGGATGTGCGCATCATTAGTCTCTCCTCTATCGGTCACCTGTATCCGTCCTGGAGTGGTATCTCCTTCCCGGAGCTGAAGACGGAGATGCGGAGCTCGACGACGTGGCGTCGCTACGGCCAGTCCAAGCTGGCTAATATCCTCTTCGTAAAGGCCTTGCATGCGAGATATGGAGCGAAGGGTATCACTGCTGTAGCAGTACATCCGGGGGTGGTGGATACGGAGTTGTATCGGAGTGCGTTTAGTGGGTATCTCGGATTGGGAAAGATTTTGGATTTGGGGAAGAGTTATGTTTGTACTGGGGTGGAGCGGGGGGCTTGGAATCAACTCTGGGCTGCGGTGGGGAGGAGAGGGGAGGAGGTTGAGGGTGGTGAGTACTATACGCCGGTTGGTGTTGCTGGGCAGGGGAGTGGGTGGAGTGAGGATCGTGAGTTGGCGGATAGGTTGTGGGAGTGGACGGAGAAGGAGCTAAGTGGTTATACACTGTGATGTGTATGTTGGTTTCGATATTAGGTGAAAGTATTCTTAATAGAAGAACCACTAATTTCATAAAGAGGGTCAATCAACCGTCTTAATTGTGGATTTACTTACCGTGTCTATAATTCACAATTAGTCCACGGATTCTCTCTCTTTCCCTCTTTTCACTTGTGTAACTATCAAAGATCCAACCATCAACCTAGAAACCCACTCTCATATCACATCTCGACTTAAAAATTTCCCACCCACATATCTCAAATCTCAAATCTCAAGTCTCAGTCTCTCTCTCAAAAAAGAAAAGCCATCTCAAAGCTATTTTCGCCCTACCCTCACTCAGTCAATCCATACTCTTCCAAGGTTCCAACTTTCCCAGTTTCGGCGGGTTCGGCTATATATTTCGAATAAGCGACGGGAAATACTCTCCTTGATGTGTAGAACTTCGTTGTTAGATTAATTAGTGGCTTGGTTTATTTCACATTCACGAGGTATTGCTTCGCGCGATTTTCGTTATGTTCTGTGAGTTTTACGGGTTTTCGGATAATGGGATGTAAGGGAGAAGGGGAGAGGGGAAGGTTGATGTTGATGAAGTATGATAACTATTATAAGATTTGGTTTGGAATTCTAGGACTTCTTCTACTTCATCTCTTTAAAACGCTCCATATTAACATCGCCATATATTTATAAAAATCCAATCAAAACCCCTTCTCCTCACCCACCGTGATATTAATATTACTATCCTTCCCACTCCCCTCCACACCTTCTACCTGACTCAGCGACGAGATGCCCAGCTTCGCCGACTCCACCGCATCAAACGTGCCGTAATAATCCACGTCGTCGACCTCGCCGATACCCTGCGGTGGCATCAGACGGCATAGGCCGTAGTACACCGTTGCGCTGATGGCGAGGCCGACGGGGAAGGCGAGGTAGAACATCTGCATGCAGGCGGCGGGCACGGTGATGGCTGGGTTGACGTCGGCGATGAAGCCGGGTAGCTGCGGTGCCCAGCCAACGACCCATGCGATGAAGGCGCGCGGGTTGATGCCGTTCCAGAAGAAGTAGATGCCGCTAGGGCTGGGGCTGTACATGTCGGATAATTTGACGCTGCGGCGGCGGATGAAGAAGTAGTCGGTGATTTGAATGCCGCACACTGGGTAAACACGATATGAGTTAGCATCGTTGTGGGTGGAGTCAAGGGTGTGAGACGTCTAGGGATTATCAATTGGGGTTACTTACTGGGACCGAGGAAGACAGAGTATGCGCTCATGACAGAAATGAATGTCCCTGCAGACGCGAGAAGTTGCCATGGACACATGACAATGGACAGGACGAGAGCGATGTATGAACCTCGGCGGATATTAAGGTATTTTGGCAGCAAGCCAGCAAGATCCATTCCCGCAGAGAAGGCATTGTCTATAGTATTGATGGCTAGCTGACAGATGACGAGTCCTATGCCGGCGAAAAAGACAGCTGCACGCACGCCTGAGGAGTAATGGTCTTCGAGCAATCTTTTTGTCATGTGTGTCAGCGGGGTCAGAAGCTAGATAGCTAGACTTTGGGATTGTAGAGACAAACCTGAGGAGAATATCAGGAGGATTCCAATACGCCTCGCCGTATAGCTTGAGACTTGCGGAACTCGACAAGCAGCCAAAGAGTGGGAGAATCGTGCCTAGGGTGAGAATGGAGAACCATTGGCCGAAAATTTGGTCACCTGGCTTGCGAGCGAAGCGTGAATAGTCCGTCTGGTTTGCTGTTGGGTGTTAGCATATCTTGTTAGGAGCAATAGAGAAATTTGAAATCTTGCACTGAGCACTTGAGGATAGAAATATACGCACTTAAACCAACAGCAATGCCACCGATGACGGTCGTGACACCTTGTGTGATTGCCCACCCAAGGGAGCTCGAAGTTTGCACCGTTGCAGGTGCTGACAACAAGGGGCCGCCGCCATGAGCAGCAGCGAGGAGGTATATCATCATAGAGACCAAGGTGACAAGCGAGATGCTGTTCATGACGTATAGAAGCTTTGCCGTCTTCTCGGGCGGAACATATAGAATGGGAACCGTGATGAAATTGTACACCACCCAGCCCACAAAGCGTGAGGTGGTGGTATTGGCAGATTCTGGCAAGGTGTTCTTCATGTGCATGAAAGATGGGAACATGGCGCTCAGGACCGCAGAAACACAGAGACCTCCAGTCCAACTCTGCACCGCGAACCAGGTCAGACTGAGGATGATGCGCTGGATGATGATCAGATACGCCCCATAGATGCCCCAGATGCCGCGAGACATGACGGGAAATCCAATGTGCCATTTTGCGCCAATCGCCCCATTGCATAGTGCCACGCCGGCAACGATGCACTTGCCAATGATGACCGCGATCATGGTCTGCCATACAGACAGTCCGACGGCAACGAGAGATGAGCCCAGCTGCCAGTTGCTCAGAGCAATCTGATTAATGGCCCAGAAGGAGATGTAAGCCATGGTGTTCCATGTCCTGCGGTGAGGAGGAAGAGGTCGGATATCATCGTTGATCCACACAGATGCCCTCTCCCCATCGGTGGATGAGAGCGTGACGAGCTCGACAGCCCTCTTTCGTGCGGACATAACGACGTCCGGAGGGCAGAGAGATGTGTATCGGTGTCACGCAAGCAAATGGGAAGCTTTCAATTGAGGTGGATTAAGTGAAGTAGTAACGGGTACAGTAAAAAGAACAAGACAGATGAAGGGGAAAGTCAATATCTCTATAAATTGAAAAGAGGCAAACCCACCGCAGCTCTGGAGCGAGATTGGACGGCCTTATAGTCGAACAGCGGTCTAGGAGGATTACCTCTCATTGTCACCATCACTTGATAGCGATATCTGCCCATGGAGAAGTCGCCGCTAATTGTCGTCGCCGCCATAATTGAACTGTAAAGTTTGCTACTTTCCTGCTTTGGGCCGAGAGAATCCACGCAGTTTCTACCGAGACGATGGTTTGGGCCACCGTAGCTATCGTCCCTATCTCAAACCTATCTACATTCTCATCCCATAATTCCTCCTCTTCCTCCTCTCCTCATCCCACTTTCATATATCAACCTTCTCCAAATCTCCACACCACTGCTGATCCGCTCAAGTGGCGCGAAAGTACCTATCTATCCTTTTTTCACCTTATTATTACACATTATGCGATGTTACTGTTGCATCTTCTTAGCGCCGGGCGTTGTGTTGAGCACGACGCCCGAGCGTGAATAAACACTGGCTGAGTGGCTGATCGTGAAGCTGCACTACCGACTATATCAAAGACATTCTTGTCTTTATAACCTATCTGTCTATCTATCTATCGATCCATCTATACCTTTAGCTCTCTATCTTCCCTTCCGTACAACACTATATCCCCTTACCTATCTATCCGTTGTGATTCTGTGCCACCTGGAGCTTCCTATCTTCCAGAAACAATCAGACTTTGAGTGGAGCATCCTTGTCATCATAGTATGATCAAGTCTAGTTCTCTTTGAAGCCCAAGAATCAAACCTTTGTTCATTTCTCTTCTCCAGCAGCTCTATCCTTAAACTGCAGGGACATTCAGGAACGTTCAATCAATCAGTTCTATGTTTGAGCTACAATAGCATTTTAGGATCACTGATTTGGATCATCGGATCTGTACTTTGGCTACCATAGCAATTAGGTACATCGAGTTGGATTAGCTGCTGGTCTGCATCTTCCCGTTCGCTTTGCCAACATGGGTTCCGTTCAGATGGAACGTTCACTTCGAATCGGCGTTGATGTAGGAGGCACAAATACCGATGCTGTGATCATGGATGTGGCAAATGCTAGTAGTCCGGATCGCGGTATTATTGCCTTTCATAAATGCTCAACAACAAGCCCAAATGTCACAGATGGCATCGAATCAGCCGTACGAAGTGTCTTGGAACAGGCTGGAGACTGCCGGTCAGACGTACACTGCCTCGTTATCGGAACTACGCATTTCCTCAACGCTATCATTGAACATGATACCCGACGTCTTTCCAAAGTTGCCGTTATCCGCCTGTCCAAAAGTTTCACTAAGGAGATACCACCCTTCTCAGATTTTCCACCACGCATGCGATCGATTTTACATGGCTATAGTGGTTATGTTGATGGCGGCTTGAGCATTGATGGTGCACAAGAAGCACCAATAGTGGAGAGTCAGGTTGTCTCCGAGTGCCAGAAGATCAAGGCTCTAGGGCTTACATCTGTTGTTGTCTGTGGAGTATTCTCACCTCTCGACAAACACTATCGGCAGGAGGCGAAAGTCAGAGACATCATGATGCGCGAACTCCCAGGAATCGATGTTGTCTGCTCTTCAGAAGTCTCAAACATTGGATTCTTGGAGAGAGAAAACGCAGCAATCTTGAACGCATCGATTCTTAACTTCGCTCGACGGACAATTCGAGGTTTCCAAACGGCCATGAAACGCCTGGGTTTGACATGTGCTCTTTTTATTTCCCAAAATGACGGGACTGTGATCGATTCTACTGCTGCTGCTCGCTTCCCAATCAAGACTTTCTCTTCTGGACCAACCAACTCGATGCGAGGTGCAGCATACCTTAGCCTTGACCATTTTGGTCACAAGTTGACCAAACGAACCTCAGCAATCGTTGTCGATGTGGGTGGCACTACCACAGATGTCGGTATCTTACTGCCTTCGGGATTTCCCCGACAAGCCTCTGCATATTCTTCTGTCGCTGGAGTTACTATCAACTTTGCGATGCCTCACGTTGAATCCATCGGCCTCGGCGGCGGGTCTCTCGTTCGCGAAACGGACTCTAAGATCACAATTGGACCTGACTCCGTGGGACATAACCTCGTTCGCGACGCAAGGGTATATGGTGGCCAAACACTTACTGCCACGGATATCGCTGTGGCTTCAGGGAAACTCGTTGGCGACCCAAGCCTTGTCAAGGACGTGACTGGCGCCATTGTAACACAAAGTCATATTCGAATCAAGGAAATGCTCGAAGATGTTATTGACAAAGTGAAATCATCTCCAGATCCTTTACCTGTTCTCCTTGTGGGAGGAGGTTCAGTGATATGTCCAATGGAACTGAAAGGCGTCTCAGAGGTCATCCTTCCCAAATTCTTTTCCGTTGCTAACGCTGTGGGTGCTGCGATTGCTCGAGTTGGAGGAGCAGTTGATACTATTCGAAACACGGTCGATACACCTCTGCTTGAGATCTTGAAGCAGGTCGATGAAGCCGCTATAGAGCAAGCGATTTTGGCGGGTGCGAGTCCGGACACCGTCGAAGTAGTTGAAAGAGATGCTATTCCAATCCCTTATGTTACGGGCCAAATCCGAGTAATTGCTAGAGCAGTTGGTGATCTGTCCACCATGGCCTTGGTCCCCAATGAGTTTGAAGAGGAGGATCTAGAAGCTGAACTGTCTTTGGAAGCAGCAAAATCCACCGAGTATTTGGATGCTGCAGATAGCAAGGAGGTTGACATTGCGACGTACAGGCCCAAAGTCATCCGGAATGCTCAGAATGGAGTTCCCGAATGGCATATCTCTGAGACTGATATCGAATTGTTAAGGGATGGCTGCTACATACTTGGCTGTGCTGGTGGAGGCTCTCCTAAAGCCGAGTACATCAAGCTCAGAGATCAACTTAGAGCTGGAAAGATCATTCGTGTCATCGACCGGTCAGGACTAGCAGAAGATGCTCGAGTATACTGTAAGTCAATCTGCGAAGTTTCTTGATAAATTACTACTACATCTCGCTGATTATTATATGTATAGGGGGTGGGAACATGGGCTCGCCAGCTGTTTCTGTCGAGAGACTGAGCGCCACTGAGGTCCTTCAGGCAGTTGGAGAAATGATGGAGTATCTCGGCCATGAAACCTTTGATGCTGTCATGGGATTGGAAATTGGAGGGGCGAATGGCCTTGAGCCTCTGCTCATCGGATCTTCACAATCATACGACCGACCTGTTGTCGATGCAGATTGGATGGGTACAGCTCGCCAATTCCCCTCAAGATACATACTTTACTAACACATTCCAGGACGTGCATATCCCACTTATTGGCAGACGACCCTCGCCGTTTACGAGACTGGGCAGCTTGTTCCATGTGCAATCGCTTCCGGGGACGGCAAGACTATAATCATGACCAAATCACCCAACGACGAGATAGTTGACCGTGCCTTGCGAGCTTCGTGTTCTGAAATGGGGTCCCGAGTTGGAATGGCTGTGAAGCCTACCACGAAACAACGCATTGTCGACTATGGCGTATCGAATACTTTATCGCTGGCCTGGCGTATTGGCCGTGCAGTGGCCAGATCACGACAGAATTGCACTACACATACTGTTGTTGAGCAGATCATTGATGAGATTGGGGGCCCATCATCTGCCAAAGTATTGTTCAGAGGCAAGATCGTTGGCGTCGAAAGACGCCTGTACAAAGGCCATTCATATGGCGAAGTTGTCATTCAGCAGGCCAAAGAGAGCGACCAAGAAGCAGAAGATACGACACCAGCTGTTGCAACAGGAGGGATTGTCAAGATCCCCTTTAAGAACGAAAACATCTTCGTCCAGCATATTGCGGAGGACGGGTCCTCACGATACCTCGCAACGGTACCGGATCTCATTTGTATTCTTGACACACAAACTGGCCTGTCCCTTGGAGTTCCAGAGTTCCGCTACGGTTTGATTGTGACCGTTCTTGGCTTGGCCTGTTCTCCGCGTTGGACTGATACAGCTCGGGGCCTGGAATATGGTGGCCCACAAGCTTTTGGCTACGACATGCCATACGAACCACTTGGAACGTACATGGAGCCGAAAAGTGTGGTCTTGGAGTATGTAGATGACCTGTAACTGTACATATATCATATTCGCTTGTTATTGAGAGCTCTTATTAATACGAATTTTCCTTTTATACCGATCTCTAAGCTAGGTAACTGGTCATACCAATATCTCTTTCGTAGCATAGAAGTTTTGCTTCCTTCCACGTGATTCTCGCTAGTGTGTCAAGTAAGAAATTGATTGACATTGTGATTGGTGAGCGTAACGAGCGTAAAAGGGGGCAAGCAACCTGAACTTCTTATCTCATGGAAGATTTAACAAGGTTTGCTGAAAAGATGGTTTCCCACTACTGACCTTGATGACAAATAATATAACACGTGATCTAATATATGTAGCTCTCCCGCACTATGGCCCGGCATATTGGGTCCACCGACCTGAACCCACCTCCTCTAATCATACCCGATCGCATCTCTACGGCCTGGATGTATTAACGTATGCTCTTGGTTTGACTCTATTATTCTGTCGTATTTGTGAGTCGACGGCATTCAATCATTTGCATGTCCCAGCCATGGCTGCAGATTATATTGGTGACCTCTTTGCTGCCGAAGAACCACGAATTGCACTCGTGACTGGGATGCCTTTCAGTGACGATAGTGACCGTGCCCATCTTACAAGAGGACTTAAAGCGTAAGAGGCCTACGAATACGCTTTGACTTCCATCTCATTCTGTTCATGGAACTGTCGTGTCATACACATTATATTTTAAGATCGATGCTCTAGGAGCTGACCATATCTCAGATGCTCACGATGTCGGACGAAGAGGATAAAGTGCCTCGGAGGTAGGTTGGTACCTCTCCAACAATCGACATGTAACTGAGTGACATGCAGGCGTGCCGTGTCGAAATTGTGCATTGTCGCAAGCAGCATGTGTTTTCCCAGCTCGGAAAGGATCCAGAGCAGCGATGGATGCGCGACCTCTTCACAGCTCTTCTAGGCGTTCTCCTCCCAACCTACCAGCCTCAGATGAGAACGCCGTTGCACCTCCAGCTCAATATCCAGGATATCGGCGCCCAGAAAAGAAATTTGGAAGTAGACGGCAAACACCAGTGCCACCGCGCACCTACCGCGGTAATCCTTCCTGTCACACATTTATTGAACAGCTTATCGAGTGGACAAGTATACAGAGCTCCTATATTCAGGATCTCAATGTCATTAATTTCGGCCTTGGTACACCTTGGCCTACGACGACTCCCATAACAGGTGCCCAGGGACTAGATCTAGAGATATCTATCGATTGCGTGAATAACACGGCTCCTACTGTGGCTCGTGGTAAGAAACCAATGAAACTCCGCTTACCTCCGTATGATTACAGCATTCGTCTCATCAACACTCTTGAGCACTTCATCGGTCAAGAACAGCATTATTTCTTGCGGCGCAGCCTTCGCAACAAAGTACTATGTATGCATCAGAATCCCGAGTCCCCGGAAAGTAGGGCACAAGGCTGGCTTTGCCGATGGCTATCTTTGGTAGCATTAGGTGAGCTGTACTCAAACGGCCAGATGGCAAAGTCAGAGGCGGCATCACTCCAACCAGGTCGAGAACCTCCAGGGGCGGATTATTACTTCCAAGCAGTGTCGCTACTTCAGGAACTTGCCGAAAGTCCAGATATCGAGTATGTAGAGACACTCTGCCTCCTTGCACTATATGCATACTCTCTCAATAAGGTTAATACAGCCTACATGTACGTCGGTGTTGCCATGCGGGCTGCATTAGCATTGGGTTTGCACAGAGATATAAAAGATGGAATTGTGGGACGATCGAACACTTCTGATAAGGTTCGATACGAACATGAGAAAAGAGTCTTTTGGAACGTTTACTACCTGGACCTGTATGTCTCCGAGATTTGATGTGCATGTACTCCAAGCTAATACTACTCTAGGATGGCAACATCTGCTACAGGTCGTCCCTGGTTCGTATATTTCCGGGCTTTGAATTTTTATTGATCTGAGATCATGGGACCTGGTTCTGTTTTCTTCGATCCTGAATCCTGAAATACCCACAACTGTAAATGCTAACTTGCGGATTAGGGGGATCTTGGATGGAGAAATTACTGTAGACCTGCCGAGTTCCTTAGCTTTGGACAGCAACGAAGCAACCGAGTTCTTCGATGCAGATGTAGCAAACTCCTACTTGGATGTAATGAGGCTCCGGAGTCAAGCCTACTCTGCGCTTTATGGGTACGCGGGGAAAGATTGCACACCCTTCTCGGATGTTTCTTTCTTTGATCACGGGCTTGATTCGCCTCTATCGCAGGCTCACCGGGACAAGATCCACGAGTTCCACCTTGGCTTGACGACTTGGGAGCAAGCCAACCCGCCAGCCTTAAAAATTACGTATCTTCCCGATGGAACGCCATCTAATCTCAGCAGAGTAACTGGGATACTCTACCTCACCTACTACCAGGTACTTACTCGTCTAGAGTACTAGTTGTTTCCCCACATGAATAGCTACTAAGAGGGATCATAGTGCATTTTGGTCATACTTCGTCCTGCTGTTGTTCAGGGCCATAATTACTGCTTTGAGCACCAACAACGAGCTCTCTTAAACTACGAATCGATAGATTATCAAATAAATCTTGAGGCACCGCCGCCAAGTGTTAATGAGATGTGCGAGATTTCTTATGATATAGCAACAAAGATGGTAAACATCTTGAGTACGATGTGGCAGATGGGTATCTTGGGTAGGAATTCCCATTTCGTCGACCTTGGGCATAACCATTCATTCTGACATCCTTATAGCACCTTGTGCCTACTTTGAAGCAAGCTTCACATTCACGGCTGCCATAGCACTGTCTATGGCCAAGCCTATGTGTGCCTCTACGGCGCCTAGTGGGTCTGTTAGGATCCTGAACACACAGCTCACACATGGATGCCAAGAAGCCTTGGCAACCTCGGTTACGATCTTAGAACATCAGGCCTTGAATGGGAATATTGCTGCAATCGAATATAGGAAGTTACTGAAGCAGCTTGAGAAGAACTTGAATGATCTCAATGGTGGAGGATGGGGTTTATGAGAAAACTTGGGTGTGTTATTTCCGAGTACTATTTCACACCCAGACAGCATAGTCTGCATGACAGTGCAAGTTCTTCTGTCATCCTTTACTTGTGGCAGTGAGATATTAAAACAGGGTCATCGATCAGTCATCTAATATAATTTAGATATTCGAAAATGGACATTCAGCTAATGAAAGGCTATCTTAAGCAGCTAAGATTCGTAAGATGCTATTGGATGCCGTTGATACTGCAAAGACCCTGGGCTGTGCTGAAAATCGGGAAAAGAAGGACTTCGTCACCTTGACCTGCTGGTATCTATGATGATTGTTCAGAGCTAATTTACTGAATCGAGTAGCTATTAGTTTCATGTCAGAGCGTTCTCATTTTTATCATCGAAAGTTCAACTGAACAACTCCTCTCTAGTCAGACTTCTACTTAGGACACAGTTCTCCCATTTCTTTACCCGGTTTCAATATGTCAAATGTATTCAATGTCCTCATCCATGCCAGACATATGCAAGAAACTGCTCAAATCTCCTCGCTTATTTCATTACCAACAAAATTCAAGCATCATCCAACCCATCAAAAAGTTTCACGCCCCAATTCCTACTCGGATTACTGAAACGCTTTACAATCTCCACACCCAGCGCTTTCAGCTGCACCTCATCCGCAACGGTCAGCTCGCAGTCCACGGCTTCGTAGTCCTCCTTAATCCACTGCTCATGGCTGCTCTTCGGGACAACGCTGGTTCCTCGACTCATACCCCAGGCGAGCGCGACTTGGGCTGTGCTGCAGTTTCTACGCCCTGCTATCTCCTGCAAGATTGGATTCTTGAGAAGTGGAGTTGGGATCGTTCTCTTCTTGTTACCTGAGAAGAAGGAAGAGAGCATCGAAGAAAGGAGTGACGGGAAAGAAGAAGAAGAAGAAGAGCAGTGGTTGGAGACGGATGGGTCGTAGATGGGGTTCGAGTTCGCGAGTGGTGAGTATGCTGTGACGGAAATTCCGAGAGCTCGGTGAGTTGCAAGCCAGGAGGTTTGCTGGAGGTATGGGTGCATCTCCATTTGATGGACTGCTGGCTTGACTCCGGTCTTTGAGATAAGATCGTTTAATTGGACTGGCGAGAAGTTTGATACGCCGATGTTGAGGACCTTGTTTTTGGGGAGATCAACCATGGATTTCCATGTGTCAACGTAATCGAGACTGGGGTTCTTGGTTGAAGTCCCAACAGGCCAATGCATGAGGTATAAATCTAGATAGTCTAGTCCTAGGTCTTCGAGTGTCTGATTAAGTCCGGCCTCCACTATTTCATAGTCTCCATGACTTTTGCAAATGTTAGGACAACTCTGTTAAAATTACCTTTTCCCAAACATGGTATTTATATGAAGCGGGTAATTACTTACTGGTCGTTCCATAATTTACTCGTGATCCAAATATCCTCTCTTCTCAACCCCACTTTCTCTAATCCTTCTTTGATGCCCTTGCCAACAGCGACCTGGTTTCCATAGATAGCGGCACAATCAATTTGCCGATAACCAGTCTCAATAGCAAGTGAGACGACTGCAGTTGTATTTTCTGGCGAGATTTTGAGATTCCATGTTCCGAATCCAATAAGGGGTTGTGAGATAGTTTCCTTCGGTCTCAAAATTGGCAGCTGTTGGGTCTGAGAGAATATGGGCGAGATTGCAGTCGCTAGAAAAACGAGGTATGGAGTTGAGAACTGCATTTTGAAAGGTGGATTCTTGTGGATTGGATCGATATGTGACGATATGTGAAGAGGAGTTCAATGTCGCGAGATGGATTTGTCATGACGTCCAATAGTCGGTTCACCACTGTAATTCTGTGAGCTCTAAGCGATTACATGGGGGTGGTCGGCAGTTCGGTATGAACCAGGGGTGGCACGCGAGGAAAAACAATTAGCTTGTTCAGCACTATCATTTTTTCTACGAAGGCTCTATAAAACTTGGGTTTTTGTTTTCAATCGTTAAGATCATCACCCAATGCTTCTGGAGATACATATTTGGCAATATAAGTAGACTCACGTGATCATAAATCATTCTCATTCAGAACTACAACACTCTATGCTTGGATTCCACCGAGGCCAACTCTTTCTATCAGGATATGACACAAATGAGTTCTCTGATGTTATTACCAGCTTTAGGTATGAAGTCTTAGCCTTGTCCTTTACGATTCTAAGTACACTGTCGAGAAACCTAGGTTTCATACCTTTCTTATCGATATCTTTACTTGACAGTCCTTGATCATTTAATTTGTATCCATGTCTCTAAAGGAAACGACATCATCACAACCATTTCCTTTCTTTTACTCGGCACTACCAAGCATCCTATGAACTTAATGATTAAGTTTCCTACTCCCCCCTTGAAGTCTTTGAATAAATTCTTACAAAGTTGTGTGGCAGCTTAGAGCATATAAGGAAGCCTTGGTTCTATTTGATTTAGTAACAGAGACCTGTGTGGCTTCTAAGTTCTTACTAGGAGTGAAAGATATGAAAAGTCCTCGGAAGGAAGCGAGAGCGGCGAGGACATCGTTAAAAGTTGAAAGTTATCTCTGCAGTGAGAATTGTAAAAACCCATGGCTTTGAATGTATGTGAACGACAAGACAGTGTGGAAAGGGAGCAAGGATTCAGGCTAGGGTATTCTGGGAGGAAAAGAGAACTACATACTAGAAGATCTTCATGTGAATGTAGAAATGAATTCTGAAACTGATACGTCTTCGTTTTTACACTGAACGTTACAACTTACACTTGTATCCTCTGCGAGATCGATGGCGTGGCTTGACAGGCAGGTCGATATATAGTGAAGTGGACTTCCAAGGCCAATCTCACACATATCAGATCTAACAATAAGGCATGAAATCAAAAGCAAGGCTCTGGCACTTGCCTTAGTATCAGGTTGATACCATCTATGCTAGTAGCACTCTAGGACATGAGGGCGCGGCGAAGGAAGCACGTGAAGCTGACTTGGCAGGGACGAGATTAAGACGAGGCTGCATGATGATGCGGTGGAACAGTAAGATGCGCTGCAATGCTGATTGTGCATATGTCAGCAGAATTACTCAGAGAACTGTTCCATTGGGGGTATTCTGATATCTATCTATCTATTGGGTATTTTCACTCGCTTTCTTTCCTGCGGTACATATAATCCTTGCATCATCCTCTAACTTCTCTGTCCACCTCCTCTGCAACATATCTGCGCCATCCATTTGGTCAGGCCACAAGATACGCTTAAGTAATATTGCACGAATCATCATGCCGAAGACGAACATCCAAAGGACGACTAGAGTCACTGCTAGCACAGTACCGAAAATCTTGAGAGCGTGCGACTCGAGAGAATTGGCTAGGGCAAGAGTCGCTGTGACTAGGGCTGTGTTGGGGAAAACGAAAGAGAACCTGGAATTAGTTAGATTCGATCACGGGATATTGGTTACAAAGGGCGATTACCAAGTCATATCGAATTGGATGTGATGCTCAGGATCATTAGGGTGCATTAACTGCCAATGTGCGCCGACACTGACGAGGAAAAACCAAAGACATAATCCCCACAGCCAGAGTCCGATCATCAACGAGAGGAGTTTGAGAATGATAGCGGCGTCGTTATTGCTAAAATACTCGTTTGGGATGATTTTAGGAATCACTGTGTTGCCGAGATGTACGATCCCCGCGACTGTGAAGCCAGATGGTCCGACCGAGACAAACTATGTTGATCAGTAATGAAAGACTTGTGTACGGTAATGAGGCATACCATTCCTGGCCGAGTGGTCTCTCTAGGGAGCTTCTGAGTCATCAGGCGATAGATGAAGGCCGCATATATCATTAAGCTGACAAGGAAGCCAGTGCCTTGTACACAAACTGCACCGAAGGCGATCGCGATAGAGTTTATTCTTGATGCAGCGGCGGCGTCAGGTACTGCATCGATTAGATTTGCAGCGAATGGTGCTACGAGGAGGAGAGGATAGGCAGGGAAAATCCAGATCGGCGTCATTGTATGGATTGGAAAAGATCTCCATCAATTAGTACGGCTTTTATTTGTTCGAGAAGGAAAACGTACTGCGTCGACCAGATAATCAAATATACTCCTGAACTGGCAATGAAGCTGAGAGAGGCATATCCCCAGAAACACACCTGCATGACGGTCTGGAACCATTCTCCCGTCTCTGGTATTCCGTACTGACACAGATTGATCAAGATGGTCCCGAGTCTATTCGCAATCAGCGCTATTATCCTCTCACTATATCTCAAGAGACTTACGATACTACACAAGCTGGAATGAACAACGATTCAGAGGGGCTAGTGAAAGACCCCTTTAGAGATCCAGGGTTGAAGTTAAATCTCAAAGTAATGAGGAAACAATTGATTATATAGAGGATGATATTGAACAAGAACATGACGACACCAATGATCTTCAGCCAGTCTGATCGGAATGGAACTGCCAATTGTCAGGGAGATACACTGAGGGGTTCTTCAATTGCCTTACTTGCATGTAGCACGTTTGCAATTCCTCCCGTAGCCATGGTCATTGTGAAGCACGTCCAAGTGTAGCAGCCGACCCTGTCCCTGAATCCAACTTTCCGCGGCTCTCCACCATCACTGATTTCTTTCCCATTGCCATCGTCAGTGCCCACGCGGTCGTTGAACTGCGAATTGGATCTGGGTCCAGCCGTGGGCCCCTCAAGTGCCTCGCTCTTCGCTCCCGCAAACGCAGCTCTTCTCCGCCCTCTAGTATTATGGATGCTGTCACCACAAAAGAATATCTGCTCATCTTCAGGCGATCGAGGAGACTCGTAGCCGTTCTCGGGAACGAATTCGTTCAATCGTCTTGGTAAAGGTGCTTGAGTTGGCATTTCGTCAGAATGCCCGCCTCGGGCGCAGTGACAAAGATCTTGGAGATGGCGTATAGACCCAGCAGCATGAGGGGTTCGAGAGTTGTCAGGGCGTAGCTGAAGTTCACCAGTGTCGTTATGAAGATGATGAGGTTGAGGATAATGGATCCGACATTGCTCAGCGCCATTGTGAGGGAGAGAAGAGGAGATCGTGTGCTGGCTGGCTTGTTGGCTTGATGCGTTCTTCTCGGGATGTCGGCTTCGTCCGCGTCAAGTTTGTGATGCCCACTCTTGTACAGTAAAGAGTCAAAGATATGGAACCTGCAGTTCAGCTGAGCCATACGAGATCCCATCGGCAGACGCTAGATGATAATATTATGGGTAGCGGTGTGGAAAGGCAGAACGAGGCTGCAAGCGCTAAGCGGGGCTGGCTGGCTAGCCTAGCCATATCCGAGTGGGCCAGGACTTCCAATGGCAATTCCCTAATTCTCTCTCCTCCTCATCATCTCCATATCAATCTTCCACCCATCACGGAAGTTCTACACACTCCAGCGGCTATCAGGACCAAATAATATACTGCTATACATGCTAACCACCCACCACTTATCTACTTTCAGGCAATTCCCAATCATTGCGCAGCAATCTACAAACTATTAGTGGTACCACAAGGCTTCAGAGCTGTAGATGGGAGGCTAAGCAGATGGCATCAATCACTGGAACAGGCCATGCTAGAATCGAGCATGTTTTAATGCTGTCATGCCTGTCAAGGTCGTGGAATTGGACCGATTCAATTTGGCCAACACTGCAGAAAGCTTAAAGCTCGAAGTCATCTCCACTGCAGAAGTAAAGGTATCCAGAAACCTCTCCACTCTGGAGCATGACTATATAATGAGAGCAATGACCTCAAGGCAAGTGTGGGTGTTCCGTGGGTGGGGGTGTCGAATAGATATAGAGGTTTTGCTAGACGGTAAGCCGCTGGATCGAATTAGCCACCTCAGCCTGCTGCAGAGTTTTGGAGGCCAGATTCGAGATGCAGAGGTGCGTGGCAACACCTTTTTAAAACGAATTTACTGATCTTAAGAAGGCGTGGAAAAAGATTTTCCTCTCACCCTCTCTCGAGATCCTCCCTGAAGCCCTTGGACATCGACAGCCACATATTTCGCTCGGGTTGAAACAAAGCACGCAGCCCCTTCGGCGTGAAAAGGACTTTGAAGAATGGCTAGGCGGTAGTATTGATGTGAAGCCGCCAGATGGTGTGATCTGCTGGGAGTTTGATAGGCTACACATTCAATTGAATATTTTGCAGATACCAAAACAGACGGTGGGTATCAAACGGGCTCGCAATTATCGAGCAGGACCAAGATCACTTGATATGACGTTGCTCGGCATGTTGAAAACTACTCAGGCTTTGCCTGAGGAGCGTCTAGAGCGTCTAGAAAATGTAGTGCAAGGCTTGCAAGCATTGCCAAACCAAAGCTTAAGTTACTTCCCTCTGGTTTTCGACACCGAGCCATGGGCCCAACTCCCTGATTTGCTAATAGGGAGATCTTCCCTAGAGGGTATAGGCTTTGTAAGGAAACGGTTTATTCCCTCTCCTACTTGCGTCCATCTTACCAATGAGCAACAGCTGCAGCTCATGCGTCCAACGGAGTTGATAGACGGTGAGCCATTCTCGAAACTACAGGATATTTTAAATTGAACATCAGCTAATCGAAGCCTCAAGCTCAGTTTAACCCTTCGCATTCGCCTAATTGCCAGAACCTGGATGGGATGGAACTTATCAGAGGTAGTATCTCAGAAGAGGATGAGATGCTGCTTGATGATGATTTCGAGTGCCGAATTGCGGACGTGGGTGTAGAGGATGAAGATGAAATGCTTTTCTCGCGGAGTTCGTGCTTTACCTCATCTACATCAGCATCTACCTCTTCGAACCTGGGAGACATTACTGTGTCAAATAACACAAGCTTCGCTGACCTAAACCAAAACCATCTATCTTTTTCGTCTGTTTCTGATTTACTCTACACCTCTATGTCGACCTTACTTGGGGGGCACATGTATCGGCGACAAATTGTCAAGTCTGGAGACTTCGAACTGAGTAAACCCCCGCCCGTTGTTTCGATATCCTGCTTAGTACCATCAATGTTCTGTCCTGGGTTCAAGCAGGTAAGTCTTCTTGCAAGCTAGATATATCTTCATGATATTAACGGTGTTTCAGTCAATGGCACAGCATTCCCGCCTTCTACCCATTATCAGTCATGCGATGTCTCTGTCATGGATTCGCAACGCCCAAACTCCTAGCCTTAGAAGGAAGCTCATACAATTATCCAATACGAACCACTCCCCATTTCATAAAAATCCCGTCGGGGTCGGTGAGCATGGAACTAGCGACAGACTATCTTCAGCGGTACAGTCCAGGTTATGGAGTATGATGCAAAAGAGTTTATATGACGATTCAGCAGCAAGAAAGTTATGGGGCACGAGCTCGAGAAAGGATACCTTTAATGACGGGATTGAAGGTCCCCTGCGCATTGACGAAAAGGACGACAGACCATCAGAGCAGATAGACGCAGTGGAAGAGATGTTAGACGACGACATGCTCTTCGTAAGCCATGAAGATGATGATTCACTGCTGGGTGAGGGGGATGATTGGAATGATCCGGACTGGGAAAGACGTGCAATTGAACTAGAAATTGACGATATGTTATTTGGTAGTGAAGGCGAAGGGGACGACGAAGAAAGTGAAGAAAAGATGTTGTTGGACAGCGAACATAACCATTTTTATGGGGTGGATGATGAAGAAGATATGCTGTTTCGAGATCGAAGATGGTAATGGGGTCAAGATACTTATTTAAATTGTCAGGTAAATTCAACAGAGGGCATTTTGGCAACTGACTTTGCGGACTACGCCGGCCTTGGCTCAAACTGTTGTCTGTTCTCGTCTCTCTGTATTATTGGCAGAAGCGGCCACCTGATTCACTAGTCCATACACTGGAGTCAGCTTACGTGAAGTATGCATGAGACTCAACAGATGTTTTCCTAGTTCTCTAACTACCAACACACATCAGTTGGGAATATGCTGTGACTCGGTCGATGAGACATGATGGGATGTTGCTATTAGCCACTGCAACATAATTTCGGAGAAGTTTGAGGATAGACAGACGCCTGGGTATCACTCTATGTCTCCCAGTATCAGTGCTTGATTTATCACTATGACGCCTGATGCTTCTCCCATCCTTGATCCCTGATAATATTTGAGCGAATAATAATATCTAGTCATAAACATTTCGTATAGTATGATGTTCACACAAAAGTGATCTTCTCCACCTCCCCGCCATCTAGATCATCTCCCTGCATAATCCCATGCACATAGCACTCTCCAACAAGCTCCCAAATCACCTTCTGTCCTCCCATGGCCTTCCTCATCGCAAACGGGGCATTACACCCGCCCAACAGGCAGATTTCATCCCCTATCGTCGCATATCTCGGCACAAGTGCAACATCTCCTCTCGCAGTCACAGCATACCTCCTTCCATGCGCAGACTGCCAAAGTGCAGCCACGAAGCGGCGTGCATGCATATTATCAGCATCAATGGTGTTCGCATCCGGGATACACAGCCCATGAGTGAGATTCTGTGTGTTGGTAGCATCCATCCCTAGCTGTTGGCGGAAAGCTGCGTAGTACGTGCTATAGAGCAGAGGCGGAGCGCGGATGTACCAAGCATGCTCGAAGACGCGGTCTGCGATCAGAGACCGCCAGTGGAAGTCCCAGTCTGGATTGTCGTGCATGAGATAGTTTTTCGAGGTCACGAACAGGGATTCGGCTTCTCGCGCCCATGCGTTGAGGTTCGTCTCGTTTGCTATGTCCAGGACGTCACCGAGGTTTACAATACGGTCGACTTTGATGGCGCCGACTATTAATTCATTGTCCTGGAAGAGGAACGGAGAAAGGGTTTCTTCAAAGATCGGAATTTTGTGTGCGGACCATCTCTCCTTCGTGCTGCCCTCGTAAGGGAAGAGCTCAAAGGGTGGCGGCGGGGTCGTGGTAGTGCTGAAGTCTGGCACCCAGGATGGCAAGTTTTCCAGTTTCCGAGGGTTCCCGATGCCAGCGAGACTGAGGATCCCAATTGACTTGCCGCTCAAGAGAGATTCCCGCGTCGCCTTGGTATAGACCGTTTGCACGCTATCTCGATAGTCAGGCTCGACTCGCATCGCCATGTCAGTATCTAAACCAACCATGGAGAAGATCTTATCTTTCGGATCGGAAGCTTGAGAGGTCCAGAAACTATATGTGAGGAGCGAGAAGTAGGTTTCAGTGCCTTTCTGCCGTTCCCTCCATATTCGAACCATGCGTAGAAATTTGGAAATAGTTGCATGGTCGAAACCATAGTACCGAACAAAGGCATTGCCGTTGAGGTATAAGTCACGGAGCTCTCTCGCTACTTGCGCGAGGAGGTCCACTGAGATACGATGCTTGCCACAGATGAACATATGTTCAGAGCTAGCAATAATTTCCTGCACCACCCAAGTCCTGTTGAACCATGGCCGTTGGAATAAGCGTTTAAGTGCCATCCATTCTGGTGACTTCGGGGTGGTCTTCGTTTTCTGGAACAAACCGTCATCGGTATACAGCTGCAATCGCGGGGATTTCCGGAAAACGTCAGCTAGCATAGGAACGAAGTCCTCCAGCAGAAAGCTGCCCTCTCGCTCTGGCCCAAGCCATATATCGACCGATTTCGCCGAGGAATAAATCTCGCCCATGAGTTTCACCTGCTGACCTCGCTCCTCTAGATTCTTCTGGTCGATACATATGGCATCGATCCAAATGATCTTATCGCCATTAACGTCTCTTAATTGATCCAAAATCCCTCTCACATTGTCAGTCACATCCAATTCGTTCTGTTCGCATTCAATGCTGTGCTTCAATACTGGGTCTCCCCACGCGTATGACACGGCATTGTAGTCTTGTACCGAGCTGGCAAGATCTACTGGTAGGAACTCGCATTTGATAGCTGACCCCGGGGAGCCTGGCAACAGTCTCAGAAGCCGGATTCGTCCGTCCTCGAGAGGAGAGTATTTGTATTTGTCGCTCAGGGGTCGGTGGCATGAGAACCACCGCGCTTGGTGTGTGCCTTTCAAGGTCGCAAATCTGATCGGAGTGTGGCGGAGGATACTAAGCACACTTGTAGCCATTCCATTGTTGGTATACGAATGTGAAAGTACATTACTTGATGTAATTCAGGGACGTGGAAGTTCAATGTAAGACGTACATGAGTAATCCCGCTATCCCTAAATTGAACTAGTGCAATCCGGTCCACAGACGAGTGCCGCTCTTAGGGTAACCCCTGAGTTCATGTGAAATGTTTATTGACAAATTATTATAACAACCGATAATCTCAACCGCCCACAATCTCGCGAACCACCATTCTGTGGACGCAATGTATGGCCGACTAGTTTCTTCCGTCTGGACAGATTTTGGCAGGATACAATAGCCACTCTCATTCAGACGATTTAAGGCCCCTGAAGCTATCTCGCTTACAGTACCGAATGGAACAACCCCGCAGAGGGTCTCAAGCACAACCATGGCTTGCCTCGTGGATACGAAAACCCTTGATAATTGAAAGTCATATCGAGAGTCGTCTTTATTACAGGCGCGTTATAGTGATACTACATGTTTAAAGAATTAGCATAATCTTAATTTACTTTGAATTCTGCGATTATTGATGGTTGCCGTGAAAATCAGTCCTTCAAACTTGATGATGCCATGTAAGCTAGCTGCTTTGCAGCTTACTGTTACATGTACCTGATATCTTGGTGCTGCTTGTTTATATATGCTCAGTCATTACTTGATCCGTGACATACATTACAGGGCTGCTAAGTCCTCACTTCTTCATTATGAAATTTTCACTTCTTGCAAATTCTTGCAATTGGCAATGCTTGTTGTTGTCTCATTTGCCGCTCTCTCAGCCGTCGTTTCCGCCGAAAAGTCTCTGGAGTTGAAAGCTCTTCATTTGTTCAAGGTTTCAAGGGGCCGAATAATATGAGTTCGAGACTGGGTCAGTGAGTGAGTTGGCGACTACAAGTTGAAGTGGTACGATTGAGGGGGTAGTAGTTGTCGCCGAGTCGTCAACTCTCACGTCTAATGGTAAATCAATTAGAACTATTGTGGCCATGTTAAATATTGTTGTGATACTGTATGGCTGAAAGGCGCAACCTGTCAAATTAGAGGTAAAATATGTTGCACAAGAAATACACAGGTTCGCAGTGTTGTAGGCTTGTAGCACGTGTGGTACACTTATCCACCAAGTTACTAGTATCGCTACCATTGATCGCTAATAAGCTTAAACTGCAACTCCGGCAGAACGATGCTTACTCGTATGACATATCGCGAAAGCCATAGTAATCTGCCTCGGCCCGACACAGAAAGTCAACATCCAGTCTTAGCGAAACAGGGGTCTCGCTTCCTGTCGCTTAGTGCGCCGTCAACCATTCGAGCCACTTCATGTCAACGGCGGGCACTTCACCGAAAAAATCTTAGCCCGTGGAAAAATATCGCTTCTGATTTGACAAGTATAGCTATTGCTGAAATTCGCCGATTTAATTGCTGTCGTTGAATGGGCCCCGAGCTGATTGTCGCTCAAATGCCGGTATAGGGAAAGATATCCCTAGACGGGCTCATGCGTGCAAGGCCCTACACACTTATCATGCAGAATCGGCCGGCTTCATTTTGCCAAGCCCAATCAACAACAAGAAATGTAACACGCATTTACGCAAGATCACTTCTTCCTTGAAAAGTACTTCCCTATAAGCGCCTTGAATAGGACGCGCGTCATTTGAAGCGGGGTCTTGATTTAGTAGTTCTGTTATACGCCAGCCCAGTGTGACCAGGCTATCGTTATAATTAGTCTGGGAGGACAGGTCTAGAGAGCATAAAGTCCAGCAATTTCGCAGCAGCTCCTAGAGTAGTTCATCCTCTTTCGAATCTTCAATTCTGATTCCTGAAAATTGAGGGCAAAATAGAAACTTGTAGTCTTGTCTCGATTCATACATTCTTGAGATATTTCTACGCCATCCATAGACTAACGTCTAAAGCTGCAAAGCGTACGTAGATATCAGCAAAGACTATCATGGCGCGCCACTATCATCAAGAGGAGAAACCAGACTCCAGTTCCTCGACCCGCGAGAATTCCACTTATGATAGGAGGGGCGATAAGTATTCATCCAGCAGCAGCAATAGATACGGCGTGTGGAGGGGCACACCAACCAGCTACTCCAGTCAAACACTGGAGCAAGACCGCTCGCCACACATCACCCTTCACTTCACCGACGGTTCCGGTGAAAGAAGCATCGAAGCCAACATCAACGTCGCATCAACCAGTAAAGACACCGAGCTCGTCTACTGGCTGAACCGCACATGGTCGCACCCCATCACCAAGACGCTGGCTTTGCTATCCCCCGGCTTCCATCAGGCCACCACAACAGACGGCACCAGCCTCTCCCTCGATTTCCTGCGCACGACACCAACGCTCGTTGATTTCAGCGAAGGTCGGCTCGTGCAGGACTCTGATGCATCCGATGCGGCGAGCAATATCCTCGCTCAGCTGGAGCCCGTCATTAAGGATGCCATTGCGGCCAAAGCGACGGTGTACATCTTCGGGCGGGACTATGGTACCGGCATTGATGACGTCCACATGAATCAAGGAAACACGGGCGGCTATGAGAATGCGGTGGGGACGGATGGGGCGCTTATCTTTCATTATTCTGCTGCTGGGGCCGCCGAAGAGCGCTTTGAGGCTGTGTTTCTGGCGTTTGCAACTCAGGAGGTGCCGACTGATGATAATACTGGGGCACCTTCGGCAAGTGCTGAGGCATTGGATACGATTGCCAAGGGTGCGAATAGTTAATTGACAGCTGGCCCATAATATTAAAATGCTCTACACCGTTCGGAAGGGGTTACCCACTAGTAGAAAAGCACTAGTTGAATGTAGTTCTTGGCTTGAGCTGATGGGTAGAAATTAAGTAGATGATTGGATAGCTCACACCCTTTGTCGTTGGGACTCTGAATTTTCCAAAAAGCTTCTATTTCAAAATGAGCATATCAACTTTATGCCTTCATCTAGGTCTATATATACATCAGCAGAACGATGAAGCTTAAAACACTACTTCAACTTTGAACGTACCCTATTAAGACTCACTTGATACTCAATGCCTAAATCACTCCCTATTTCCATCTATATCGACACCAACTCCAAACATCCTCACACTATTCGCCCAAGCCGCCTCAGACAGCTCCTGGACACTCAGCCCCTTAATCCCAGCAACAGCCCACGCAACACGCCCAATAAAACACGGCTCATTCCTCTCTTTGACCACCGCTCCTTCAACCCACTTCTCCTTCTTAACAGACTTCCAAACGCCCCATCCGAGACCTGTATCATCTTTATCTATCCCCTCGCGCATGCGATTCAAGACCTCCATACTGGCATGTGTCCCTCTGATTTCGCACCAAGGACCATCGGTCTCGATTTGTAGTCGCTCAAGCGGGATTTCCTTCACAACCGCGCAATTCTCGGTGGTTTTCAAGGAGCACCCATTAACGCCAATATCCCACCCTCTGTCTACCAAGTCTCGCATTTCTTCTACGGTCCCTGTAAAGCTGTGTACGACTCCTCTTTTAGGCAAATCCTTCTCATGTTCTCCTAATATCCGTACAAAATCTTCATGTGCTGCTCGAGAGTGCAGGAAGAGCGGGAGGTGGAGTTTGACTGCTATCGCAAGTTGCTGCGCAAAAGCGTCTAGTTGGATATCCTTAGGACAGAGCTCCAGACGATCGTAATCCAAACCAATTTCCCCAAACGCAACAACGTATCCATCTTTCTTCGCTTGGATCGTAAGAGCTTCAAGTTTCTTCAAAACTGGAGGAGTTAGGGATTGTGCATTGCAAGGATGGACGCCAATTGTTGCGTAAACCGTCCCAGCTATCACGCAGATAGTCAGCACATTTTCTCACATATCCAATGTACAGATTCTTGGGAATGGTGGGATGGTGTGATTCAGAGACACGTACAAAATTCTTGAGCCAGTTCTATTGCTCTTTCTGAATGCTCTACATCACTTCCCGTAACAATCAGCTTCTCGCAGCCCACTTCATGCGCTCTCTCCACTACATGTGCCAAGTCGCTCGTATGCCGTTGTGTGCCGTGGTATAGGCCCGTGTAGACGTGGTCGGTGAGATTGATGCCTATCTACTGTATGGGAGGGGCATTAGCTTCTGCTGCTTGCTCGCTCGGAGCCGAGGTTGAGTGATTGGGTTGGGGCAGTATGAGAGGTCATACATCTACGAAGCGTGGTTTGTATGCAGGGCCTAGGGCTGTAACACCGTTCGACCGTGGAGCTTGAGGGGAAAGCCCGCTCTCGATAGTTGTCGCCGAGGATTCTTTCGTCGCCATATCTCTTGTGAAGCTAAGTGTCTGTGGGGGTCTGAAAAGAAGATATCGAGGGATTGAGGGATACTTGTATCGCAATCGATGGGAATAGCGGCAGAAGGTATTCATGAGTGGAAGTGTGGTGGAATGTAGGATGAGGTACGGCTAAGTCGACGAGGTGGAAGCTGTGAGTCAACCGAGACGAGGCTGAGCAAGGCCGACACAGTACAGTACTTGTTAAGTCGAATGAGGCAAGGCTGTACAAAGTTGCGATTTTTGTCTCTATTATAGTCCTCCTGCGAGGATGCTGTTCATTATGCATCAAGAAAAGGTCAAAGTATTGAATCAATTGTTAGAAATCACATTTGTCTTCATTCATTGATCGGAATCCCATATCGAACCCAGCCCATTGGATATCTTCCGTAGCTCCAGCGCCCAAAAAGCCAAATCCACTACGCCAGTTGCTATTTTCTTCTCGTACAGTCAAACTTACACCCCACTCCCCTTAAATCCCCTAATCCTCCCCTCCTTCACAATGCCCAAACTAACGCCCTCCTCGCCGGTCATCCATCCAGGCATTCTATCACCATCCACAACTCCCTCTTCAACCAGCTTGCGAATACCCGCGAATACGTGTTGTCCTTGAAATGTGATTCTGATATCAGGTCTCCATCCTTCAGCTTGGACGTCCTCTTCATTATCGTTATCGACCTCGAGATTTAGCGCGCTTCTCCTGCCACGCTGCCTCTGCGATTTTGTTATCGAATTCGTGTCTAAGCTTGGCTCATCATCATCAGCTTGGGCAGAATGGGCAGGAAAACAGTCCTGCAATTGAATGTCCAGCCGCTCTATTCCCTTCCCATCATTCACCAGAGCGGAGTCTCCGAAACGTGATGTGGCAAGGAGTTTCCGCCTCTTGAGAATGGCTGCATCTGAGGTGATTTTGCGCTTTAACCCAATTGGCTTGAGATCTTCTACTTCCCCGTCTTCAGCAAGAGGTGATTCCGGCGTCGGAAGTTGGATGTTCAAAGGAGTCTCAGTAGCTCTAGAATCCGACACGTACACGCTCCATCCTCCATCCGCAGCATTCGTCCTTCCACCTCCTCGTTTTTCAACCAGTGCATCGAGATTCCTAACACTCAGGCTCGTTGATTCAAATTTGTATCGCTCTCTTGGCTTGCTGAAGGCCTTGGGAATTCCTTCCATCATCAATCTCCGTAAACTTTTCGTGTCAGATGTTGTGCCCGGAATCGTGGGAGTCGCAAGAGACACGTAAACGTAAGGACTAAAGTCTGGGAACGCAATATAGAACGTCTTACTCGAATCGAGAACTTTCTGTTGTGGCTGTGATTGCAAGGCAAGGGTTGTGTTATACGGACTTTCAAGGACAAATATGCGCAGGATGAGAAGCGGAAGTGTAGCGTGTCGATCAAGGTTGTAATGTGCCTTGACATCTGGCAGTGTCTGTCGCTGCAGATTCTGGAGGAAAGTGGCAGGGTGGAATCGTGGAATCGACGGAGGTTTATTGTCCTCGGACGGCGACAGCGGTACGATCTTCAGTGCGGTCCATTTTTGTGATGCCGGATGGTCGTAGAGGTATTGCATATCTGCCATTGCCAATTGATACAACGAGATGCCATCGCGCCAGTCCCCTTCAATGACCCGATCAACTACATCACGTTTTGAGCCCTTCTTGGCTTGGAGTTCGGTGTATATCTCACGAAGCACAGATAGAGAGGAGGCGGGAGGATAGATATCTTGGTCGTCGTCTGAATCGTCCCCAGCATCCGAGGAGTAGAGGCGTGGTGCAGTATTTTCCTGGTTGCGTTCATCGAGCCAGTCAAGAATGAGGGAAAGAAGTGAGGGGCGCGAGAGTCGATGGAGGGTTTTGAAGACAGCAGGGTGGGATGAAGGAATTAGCTGGAGAGGAGAAAGAGCCGATGTCGTCGGCACCGAAAGAAAAGTCATGGTGATGGTGGTATCATTGCTAAATTATGGCGGGGTAGTTCGCATGGTGTTGTCGCACTTGTTTGTCTTGCTGGTCGCGTCTACGCCTCGCGCTTCCACGCGATGGAAGATCTCCAAATCACGTGAGATCCGATGAGGAAACCCACCTCCTTCTCTATTTCTACCGCAGCTGGCCAATTAATGTTTCTATATATTATACTTATCATTGCTGCTAGTCAAACTCATACTAAATATGCCTCCATATGCATTTATCAAGTAGACATGAGACCAAGGAAGCTACTAGTGGATGTGCAATAGCCGGAATTTGGATAAGAAAGTCACAAATCGACCTATAAGCCCAGAGCGCGCAGAAATACAATTGGGATTCCATCTATTTTTGAAGAGGAGCTGTTTTGAGTAAAGCTTAATCCATCCTCGAGTGAAAAATATTTATAAGTGAGAGACTCGCAATACGAAGTTACCCGAGAATATTCCACTCTGAGGAAAATTAAATGTTAAGAGAAGCCATAACCAAATCTTCGACAAGAACTGTTGAAGCAATCAATAGTTGAATATGCCCTTTTCCTCCACTATAGAACACAGTAGAAAGGCATTCAAAAAATCGAAAAGGAAATTTGCAGCATTGCCGACTCGCCTGTCCGAGAACTAACATCAAAAGGGGGACCACGTGCACCTTTTCCGTAATTTCCATCCCATCCCATCATAATCTGCTCCAGTCCTTGGAGTGCCACATGACCTGTTGGATACCTAGACTTCTAGCAGAGCTTGTATCCATGTTTCTAAGCGATACTGACTCTTCGGGTGGCGTAAGTAATACCACTGCTTCGCATGGGCGTACTGAATCAGCAGCGAGCGTGGATTGAGCGCGGATGAAGAGCTTCTGCGCATACTCGTCCGAGTATTACTGCGAGGTGCTGGCACCACATATAAAAGTATCCCAACGATAAGACAACTTTCACTGAAGGCTATCATTTCCAGATATACGTACGTTTAAGGACGGGGGAAGGTGGTCGATGGATATTAGCTGGGAAGTCATTAGATATTTAGCGAGTTTTAGCGAGTGGCTTACATGCACTGTACAAAGCCGCTGAGGAGCTGATCCGACTTCGCACATCTTTCTTTTAACATCATCCTTATAACATCGATAACACATTTTAACACCGCACAATTATTTTATTTCAATCCATTTCTGACTTTAAAAGAATATTGGCACGGGAACTGAGTCTTCATACTCCCTTCTCCAAAGCTGTGTCCTCTCTAATCTGGAGTCATCATGCGGCCTGGACCCCGCTGAGCTAGTGCCCAACTTTACACAACTCGATATTGCTTTGAATGAATAGTAGAATAAACAAACCTTTTGTATACGAAGCTCTAATTGTTCTGTTCAAACAAACGTTATTGAAACGAGTCGCCTAGCTATAGTGGGTGTCACATTTGAGCTGTCTGCGATTGAAGTTGGTGCACTATTCGAACGGGCGGTCGGAGGAATTGAGCGGCCGTGGAATCCTGCCACCTGTTATGTATTACTGGATCCCCCGCATACCCTATTTATTTTCAATGAATTCGTGAAATTTCTTGTCTTCTCGTATTCCATTATTACGTGTATCAGCATTCCACTCTTTCTCTGTTTTCAAGATGTCTGCACCCGAGTACGAAGATATTCCTCTGAGACCTATGGGTAGGTACAAGAATCTACCCCTTTGGACTGGAAACTGACAATAAACAAAGGTCACTTTGAACGATTCACTGTCGCTCGAAACTACCTCAAAATGTACAATAATTTTCAAGTCTCTGCGATATACACGATTCCGCGCTCTCTGCTCCCTTCGTCAGATCTCGCCGGGCTTGAAAGTGTGATCTACTCTGCGCTGAGAGAAACACTCACTTCGCAGCCCGTGATGAATCTCCTTATAGCAGATGAGAACTCTGCAGTACCAAAATGGAAGAGGCTCGAGACGATCAATCTCCGCAGCAATGTGAAATTCATCGATCGCGATCCGGCGTCGAATCCAGACGAATGGATTTCGGCTGGCCACGCCTCCCGTCTCGACCGAGTCGATGAAATCCCGCTCTGGCGTATCATCATCGTCGCCCAAGAATCAGACCTGAAAGAAAGCGACTCTCCAACCATATCCTTCCACCTTGCCCTCTACGTCCACCACGTTATCGCTGATGGCCTCTCCTGCGCTGCCTTCCACAAGACCTTCCTCTCATCACTCAATGTCCTCATCTCTCACTCCAACACAACGCCAATAACCAGCACCCCTCTCTTCCGCCCCTCCCAAAGCCTCTCTCTCCTCCCCAGTCTGGAAGCCTCCACTGCTCTCCCAATAACCCTCTGGTACGCCCTGAAGCAAATAATTAAAGCCTTCATCTACAACCCTCCGGATCCCCTCTCCTACACCGGCTCCCGAATCCCCAACTCCGTACCTCCCTCAACAACCAGCAAGCTACGCACTTTCTTCCTCCCGCCACTAACAGTTCGCACCCTCCTCAACAAATGCCGAGCCGAGCAAACAACCATCACAGCACTTATCACCGTCCTCGCAGCACGGAAAATCGCCGCTATGCATCCAGAAAAGACCCATTTCAACGCCTCAATCCCATGCTCCCTACGCCACTTCACTTCCTTGCCGGAGCACGCCATGGGCTTATTCGTATCGCCCGTGAAACCATGCTATGCATCTGAGCCAAATCCGCCTCGAGGGTTCATCTCTTGTGCATCACCCACATCTCCAGATCCCAGCCAAAGAGATAGGAATGGCGACGGTAATGCAGCTTTATGGCACAGCGCGCGCCAAACCCGCGCTCTGATCGCGCAGGGCACAGCATCGAACAAGGATCAGATGGTCGGCATGCTAAAGTTCGTGCGCGATTACCAGGGTTTCTTTCTTGGGCTACTGGGAGGACAGAGGGATCATGCGTTTGAGGTTACGAATATTGGGGTTGTGGACGGAGGAGCTACGGCTAATTATGAAGGAGAAGGAGGAAAAGAAAGTGGTGCTTGGTTTGATAAACTTGTTTTTTCAAGCGATCTCTGCGTTTATGGTGATCCGTTTTGCGTGTCGATTGTTACGGCTAAGGAAGGATATATGACAGTGGCGGTTAATTGGGTCGTGGGTGTTACGGAGGAGGAGGAAGCGGTGGGGTTGAGTTTGTGGCTTGAGGAGTGCTTGAGGGGATTGGGTGGTGAAGGTGGGGAAGGAAGGATTTAGCTAGGTAATATGCCGTTGTAATGATTATATGTATCTAGGATCCAGACTGTATGCTTGGTAGAATAATAGATTGTATAAATATGAAGAGAAGCGCCTGATGGAAGCTTGCGATTGAGTTTCACAGGTCAAGATAAGCGAAAAAATACAAATGTCTATTTTCGGTTAACGGTCGTTAGTTCGTAACAATACACTAGCAACTAGGTAGGTATCTTGGTATCATCTATCTAAATCTTCCTTCGATCCGTATATCCATATCCGAATTCAATTCGAACTAAGTAACAAAAGACATTACCATCTAGGTAAGCACCCTCGCCCCAGTGTCAATTTGTCTCTATCCGATTACGCCGGAAAACTCCCCTATCTCTCTTCCCTCCCCAGAAATTAGGAAACACACGCCGCGCCCACAATCGCATCCAGTGCACTACTCTGCGTCTGAATCGTCGCCGTCCCCTTAGGCCCACTCCAGACCAGCCCCAGCTGATTATCCACCTGATCATTCGCCCAGATGGAATCCGCGTTCTTGCGCAGAAAATCCGTGTACGTGGTGCGCGTCGCATCGGGCAAGACCATGGCACGGTTCACCAGGAACTGGATGCCACGCGCAAAGACGCCTTTGAATTGCTCCGTGTCAGAGTTGCAGCCGCCGTCGCAGGGGTCCGTCATGATGCCGTCGGCATTTGTCATGTTCTGGATCGCGGCCAGGGCGATCGTGTTGGCGAGCTCGTTGTACTTGGCGTCGCCTGTGCTCCAGGTGAGCTCTGCGAGGCCGGAGAGGAGGATGCCTTGGTTGTAGGAGAAGACGAGATTCCCGTCGTTCTTACAGGTGGAGAGGACGAGTCCGTTGTTGATTAGGTTGTCGGAGTTAATGAGTCCGGAGTTGACAAACCATTCGTAGGCTTTTAGCGCTTCGTTAAAGTAATAGCCGCCGGACGGCGTGCTGGGCCGGCGATTTGCAAGTTTGGCGGCTGCGGAGAGGTATAGTTCGTTCTCTACTGCGCCAACGCCAGTGTGTGCTTTATCCCACCTAAGTGACGTTAGAAGTGTTAAATCAGTATCATAGTTCAGAGACTCACCAGAGACCACCGCATGGAGAGCTGCCCCAGGCGTTCTTGGAGTCCTCGAAGATTGCTGCCGCTGTGTCAAGATATGTTTCGTTCTGCGTGACGTCGTAGACTTTGATCCAGGCCAAGACCCACCAAAGCTCATCATCATAGAAGCCATTGACAAAGCCCGAGAAAGTCTTCGGGGCCATTGCCAAAGTCGTAGGGAAAACTTGGTCTGTTATTCCCTTCGCCATACCCGGGAAGTAATCGTAGAAATCTGCGAGCATGGTAATGACATTTGCGCTTGGCCACCATGCGTTTTGCCAGAGACCGGTGGCAGCATCATACCAGACTTGCATCTGGTTGATGCCCGCGACTGCGTATGTGACATATTCGGTTTGGGTGGCTCTGGATGTTAGGTGTCGATCACCAATCTGAAAGAAATGAGGTTCTCGTAAAGACTGTGGTGCAGGAAGTGCATTGGAAAGAGAGAAAGCTGCGGAGAGCAAAACAAGAAGAGAGCGTGGTAACATGATTAAGGAGCATGTGACTGCCTATAAACTTCTTCAACAACGAACGAACGAAGGAGTGTGGATGAAGGGATAAGTTCAAACCTTTCTTGCCTTACAGCAAGCAGGCAGGATGGACTTTATACAATCCACCATATCCTAAAGGTTTCGCAAATGACTGCGCCAACTCCATAGCAATGTTTGTGGGAGATCATCAGAATTGGCGTAAACCAGCTCTCGCTCTCAGGGGGAGCTCCATCATTACCCAACACACCGCGGTCGTTGGACCACGATAGCTAGATTGTTTCGTTTCGCATTATCGCGATGAAAAACTCCCGAGCAAGCGAGGCGCCATCCAACGACAAGTGCAGCCAACATTGGGGTATCAAAACAAGGCGCATCGCATAAAAGTTAATTGTTAGTGAAGCTCTTGGCGAGGTCGTCTCTATGGTGCGAGCGTGTTTCTGCTAGTACCAAGGGGAGATCCTTAATCTGAACTGTCGTTCGATTTGGGAACATGTTAACATTTCCCTTGTAGGGGATCTGTAATTGTGGAGCGTGATAATTCAGGCCAAATAGGTATTCCCGACGAGGTGGAATGGTTAAGGACTCTGAACCAAATGTTTAGCAATGTTCAACATGACTTAGACTTTGCCGAGTTTTTTTTGTTGCCCATTAGAGACATGATTCTCATCGAAGGATCATGTCTAATTTTGTGCCACCTATGAGACCTGGTATTCTTGCATAGCCGCTGAGATTTGAAACGTGCTACGGCAGAGTGATTGAGCACCCCAGGATATTTCTGTCTTCGTGCTGCCTCATAATGCATGAATAAGAAAAAAAGGTATAGTAACTTTAAAGTAAGTTGATCTTGCGATGAATGAAGTTTTACATCGAGGTCAAAAGATGTCTTGCAGGTTTTCGATGTTACTGATCATGAGACGGAATGAAGTCGGCTGTGACTTTTCCTTTCTTCCCCTTATCTCTTATCGCTTCACAGTAGCGTAGATCTCATATGCCGACGATGCCCTTGCAGAGAAGAATTCAGCGATCCCACTTTTACAGTACTACCCGTACGTCTTTTATCTATCAATCATCCTGCAAGGCCAACTTGTTTCGTCGCTCGTTTCAAATATACACCACCATTCCCGGTCGAAAATAATGAAATAAGCCCTGTTCCTTTTCATTACAATCAACTGCAGGCCTAGCCTCATAATTTTATCATCACCCCTGACTCATCTCAACAATGACGACGAATGGCTGCACTCCAAAGACAGGCCTCACCCTTGGCGTTATAGGATGTGGTGAGTATCAAAAGGTAGTGCTCAGTGAGTTGTCTGACTTCAACTAGGAAACATGGCCGGGGCCATCCTTTCAGGTGTTCTGGAATCTTGCGCGCAAACAACCGCTTCTGGAGAAAAGCCTAGAATATCACGATTCATTGCAACTGTAAACAGCAAAGGATCGGCCGAGAAAGTGAAGAACCGGTTCGCTCAATACTCGGATCACTTTGAGGTTATTCAGGGTGAGAATGTGAGAGCAATGAAAGAGGCGGATATCGTGCTGCTAGGATTCAAGCCTTACATGATTGATCTAGTCTTGAAGGTCGACGGTGTCCGGGAAGCCTTGGCTGGCAAGTTGGTGATTAGTGTACTCGCCGGGTCACCCGTCGAGAAGATTAATGGTGCTATCTTCCATACTGGCCCAAAGACAGCCGATGAGAAGCCTTTCTACATCAAGCGAGCAATGATGAATATCGCAGCCGAATACCGACAGTCGATGACTGTCCTTGAAACCACATCGATGCCTGAAGAGTACGAAGACATCACCGAATGGATGTTCAGCCAGCTTGGCAAGACCGCCCCAGTAGCACCGGATCTATACGACGTCGCGGGCGTCATGGCTGGTGCATCTGGTGCGTTGTTGTCTGTTGCTTTTGATGGAATGTTGGATGGAGCAGTAAGCCAGGGAATGAAGCGCGCAGATGCGAACAAGGTATTGACGCAGTCACTCATCTCGCTGGCGACGCTACTACAAAACGAGCATCCGGCGGTACTGAGAGAGAAGTTCTCCAGTCCGAAAGGAACGACGATTGCGGGATTGTTGAGCTTAGAGGAGGATCGCGCGAGGTATGCATATAGCAAAGCAACGATCGCTAGTTCTGAAAGGAGTAAGGAGATTGGGAAATAGATAAGACGTAGAAAAAAAAAGGTATAGAACCTACTCTTCCATTTTTACTTCCGGATTCTGAGCAGTCTGAAAACTGTCACCTGACTCGCCGCCATTCCATGACATTGATGCTTCATCATTCCTGTTAATCGAGATGTATAAATCCCGACGTGACGAGCGTCTTGAGGCCGACATCTTCCGAGCTAGTGAGAAGATCATTGGGGAAGTTGAGATAATTCCAGGTTGGTCCTCGCTTCATTTTAATTGATTCCCCCTAAACGATACAGAAAATCAGTTGGATATATGTACCCACTCAAGCTTTCAGCACAACTGTGTTCAGGATGAGGGACCCCAACTTTCCTCAACTGTGAGCTGATACATTGGATTTTGGAAGCAGGCCAGTAGCCTCGTCACTAATGTAGCATGGAGTATTTGCACCTCTTCCAAGACCAGCAGCAGCTAACAGTATACCTACTATTATCGTGTTACAAGGCCGCATTCAAATAGTATCAGTGTATGAAGCTGTCTATAATCATTATCCTTTGGGGGGCTGGAAGGAGAGGCGCAACAGACATATCAATATGGTAAGTGACTCTGAAATGCCCTGAAAGATATAGACTCGACAAATCATTATTAGTTCACCAGCTATACCCATTCTTCAGTCAAATCGACAACTTACTAAATGCCAAAATCGCAATCTACAGACTACAGACCACGAGATCTCAGTGCTATGGATCGAGGCACTTGCCCGAATCACCACTGTTGTTTTCCCCGGCTTATGCTTGTTCGCTCTTCGCTTTGTTCTTACAGTCTTACTTTAATTCGAATCCTCCTCTATCCAACAATATACCCATGATCCGTGCTTTCATGCACATCTCTATTCTCTCGCTTGAAGAAGATCATCCGGCAGTCTTGTGCTCTACATACAAACCTCAAAGACTTATGCTTAGTTCTTCGATGCCGATCATATGCTTTCAAAGACCCGCATCCCTTCCTACATTCTTCACAGTACCATGATGGTGGCGCCTGTGCGCGCCGTCGCTCGGCGGCTTCAATGTCCTCGGAGGTGATGGGCTCTTGAAGAGCGGCCTCGATGTCGAGAGGGGTGCCATCGGGTTTTTTTATTATGATAGCGGCATTTCTACGGGGTACGGCTCGATTTCGATGATACAACATTTGCCGTAGTTCATTCTCCTGCTTTTGCAGAGCGGCGAGAGTTTCGTACATTTGGGTGAGAACTTGTGGATGTACTGGCTGTATCTCAGGTGTATTTATCCGCTCGCTGGAAGCTAAATGATTGTTCGGATTTAATCTAAAGGGAGTCTCGAACGGCCTGGCCATTCGCGACTGAGGAGGAACATGTCCAGCTGAGTATCGAGCGGAGTTTTGCGGTGCCTCTTGCGTATAAGCCCTATTGTTATTGTGATATGGATTCGGCGTCGTGAACCCTTGATCACTTGGTCTAGGGTCAGTCATATATTCATCATTGGAACTGGTAGCGTAGTAAGGATAATGTGCTCTGATGGAATGTTCTCTATTCCAAATAATCAGTATTTATTCATTCATTGCATTTAGCTTTCGTATAGGTATAGACATACCGATCCACCATATTGACATTTTCTTCTTCGTGTGACCGCTGTATGTGCTGGAACTTCGAGAAGAATAGTTTTCTCTGCTCTTCATCAGAAACACTTGAAGGTTGGTCACGGGGAAGCCTGTTCAATCAGTAACGATCAGATCATGACGTGCCTAGCTGATGAAGTTGCTTACTCATGTTGAACGTGTTGGCCCTCGAGTGAAGAATTATTACTCGCATAGGTTCCAGGCATTAGATCCTAGAGATACAACTTTTAGCACCTAGGCAGGCAACTGGTGTGGTGATTTTTTAGTAGGAGAAGCTCACGTTGTCCTCGATTCCAAAACTACCAAATGCAATTCCGGCCTGTGCTCTGGCGATGAACGGATTACGGTTGTCGTTCGCTGGCACCATGGTGCTTTCTGACTCAGAATCTAGTTCAGCACCATCCTCTATATAAGACCCGAATTGGATTCGAGTCGTCTCCTCTCGCGCGGAGTTAACCCGAGGATGGTGATTAGTAGCAGTGATAGAAGTACCGCGATTGCCTTTAGGCATCTTGCTATTTTGGAACTTGGGATCAGATTCGGCATTTTTTGTGAAAGATCCGAATTGTATTGGATTCGTTTCCGCTGACGCCGAGTTCATATGAGGTTGAAGTTTCGTTGCAGCGGTAGAAGAACTGTTGTTTCTGCGAATCTTCCCCACTTGTAAGTGAGGGTTCCAATTAGTACTGTCGGCACTTACAGATACAACCCATTCCTCAATGGCCATCCTTGCAGCTCTGACTGCTTTTGCAGACCCCACGAAGCCAATCTTGCGTTCTTCTTCTTCCGGATCATTTTGTGAAACAATAATATCGCATCTTGTTTCATTTTCAATATATTGGACAGCTTCTGGGTTCTGTTCAAGTATTGTTCCTGCCTTGGAGGACACGAATATACACCCATAGGACTTAACAATTTCACCATTGTCGCTTTGCGTATAGTTACAACTCAAACCCAGTCCTATGCCTGATTAGCTATCTGTAGACGTTGTGGGCATAATTCTTACTATCACAATAAGAACATGGGATCTGTCTATCGCATGTCTCGAAGAATCTTTTGCACTGGTCGCACGGTGACTCGATGGAATATTGGCGACTTTGAGCTGAAAACTCGGCAGGAACTGAGTTCAGAATGTGCTGCCCAACCAAAACCTCATTTTCTATTGCGTCTGAACTATGGAATTTGATTGCGTCTAATTCTAGAGAAAATTCTTTAGCACGCGAAAAGTCAAGTGGTGAGGGTATATTTCGAGAGATTTGCGAGACATTGTCTCCTTCGTCACTCCCGGAGTCCCATTCTACCTCTTTCGGCAGAACTGTGAGAGCAATTTCTTCAAAATGCCGACACACATGTGCAATGAAACCAGTGCCTGGAATACCACCACAGAATGGACATTCTTCTTCGGTCAAATTACGACGGACTGTGACGGATTCGATGATAAGGTTCATGTCAGAACCTGGATGGGTGACTTGAATGTGCTCCTTTATAGAAACATCGTTCTCTGTTGTCTGGCCGCATATTTTACATCTACGGAGGCAGACATTTTCGTGTTGCGCAAGATGAGTTGCAAACTCAGCTCGTGACGCAAAGGTGGTAAATCTCGATGGGCAATGGTCCACGATACATGTGTACGGCTGCAAGTCTGCATACACATGATTCCTATATATTGTAAGTGCTAGTAATCCTGATAAGAGCTCAAATCAAAGGCACTTACGTCCACTGCGCGGCCGTAAAGATACCTCTTAGTCGTTTACAGCAAATGAAGCATTCAAATGGTTTGCCCTGTATGATTTCTTCTGGCACAGGTGGGAAGTTTTCAATAGCAGGCGCGATAATGGACCCCAATGAGTGATATGAGATGCGTGATCTGGCCCTTGAAGCTGTTTGTAGAGAGCTGCCCAGTGCCGAATCTGTGAAAGTGGATTTTGAAGGACCGATACTACTTTTCCCATCTACACAGTAAGCTTCGTCAGCGACAATATTGGCACGAAGGGGTAAGTCTTTGACTCGGTTGAACCTGTTCCAGTTCGTTGTGCCGATACGTTCAATAAAGCTGATGGATGCTGTAGGGAAACCATCTCGAATAAGGCGAGAGAAGTGAAGTTGGGGTCCAGAGACAGAAAAAAGCTGAAGCCACTCTCTGTATCGTTGCAAAGCAAGCATGTGACTCTTGAGGTTTTGTTCCGAAATTTTTGATCCAGAGTAATGTTTGAAAGAATGACGACTGAGCGTAGTTACTACACTTTCTGCACGGGGTATCTTAGTAGGGTCCTCGTCAAGCGCCGAGATATGACACATTGCTTCCTCGACACATTCGTACTTCAGATCATCAGATAAATCGTCGATACAGGCGACTGCTTTTTCTAATAAATCCCATACGTCGAAGGTGGGGCGCTCTTTTCTCTGTCTTCGACTCATCTTCAGAAGCCGAACAGTCGCCGATACCATGATATCGTTTGTAGTCAATGAACAGTCCAAAATAGCGAGTAAAATCGCCTCAGCCTCATCGTACTTTGCCTGGCCAATGAAGCTATCAGAGAGAACGGTTGCAAGATATGTTTGGTAGAGTGATGTAATGCTTATCCTACCATCCTCGAGGCCAAAGATTTCGGACCATAACTCCCGCGCCAACTTCTCTGCCTTCGGCTCTGCTAGCACTAAATTGTAGCACTTGACAAGTTCAATGCCAGTCACCAAATTTTCGATGGAAGTGGTCCCATAAAACTCAGCAACCCTAGCTTTGAGGGGCTCTAAGATATCGAGTGCGGTTTCATGCGACTGCTGCTTTATCGCATAGAACCCTAGGAGAATATTGAACTGTAATGGAATGCTGTAAAGTAATATCCGGAACAGCTCCAAGACAGTTGAAACTCCGTGTACACTACCCAATGCTAAGACTTCCATGGTGGAAGGCTTGCCCCGTGAAATTGGAAACCAGGAATAAGAGGTATTAACCCCGTGAGATGAATTTTCAAAAGCGTCTTTAGCCAAAAAGAATGCAAGGCTAGCATTTAATCTCTCATTCTTATATTGTTCCATTTTATCGTCGCGACATGATTGAGGGGCGTAATATTGAATACTAGAAGGCTGGCTGTGGACCGAAAAAAGACGATTCGCGAATTGAAAAGTATCTATGTGAATCTTGGCCACTGAAGGCGGTGCGTTGTCCCCGAGAACATCAGATAGCCTGCAAAGAAATCTCATGAATGATGACAGAAAGCAGACTTGTATATCACTGAGGTCACGTCAGTAATTTCACTATTTCGATTTCAGCTGAGGTTCGCATAAGAACATACATGTGTTTGGATGAAAGTTCCGCAACAATATCTTTGATGTCGAGGATAGCGACAAATGGCAACACCGTTGTCTCGATGACATCCCACAACTGGTACTCTACCTCTTCCCATATGACTTCTGTATGAGGCTCTGGGAAGGCTTGTAGCACCACAGCAAAAATGTCGAAGAGACATCGAGAAATTGTGGTGATTGGTACGCCAGCTCGCAGAGAATCTCGCCATTTATCCTCAAGACAGTAGTACTCTATCAAGCTGTCCTCTCGTTCGACAAACAACAGTTCTCTCTGAATTGCTGGAAGAAGTGGATTTGAATGATCGCTGAACGATTCCTGAGAATGAAGGAGGTGAATCAACCAAGTTGGTACGTTGTTTTGAGAAGGAGTCATGTATCCAAGCTCCCCTGATTCTGTCCATATAAGGCGGCTTCGGCAAGCCCGATCGAACAGCAATTTTGGGACAGCTGGGGTATCAATAAATGCCAACAGCCGGCAGAAATCGAAAAGGCTCCCATTGAGATCAGGGTGTGATACAGGGACGTCCGGGCTAGAATCTTGATTAGCAAAGGATGTCATACTACAATGGCAACTCACACTTCTACCAGATTATTCATACCGTCGGACATCTTGTCACCTATTGGAGGGTTGGGCTGATTCCCGGTGATTTCAATGAGTAGTACAGCACCGCCGTAGAACTGATAATGCGCTGATCAGTCGAGGGGGTTGTTGAAGGCTAGGGATCTTGGGACGGAGCGTGGCATCAATAGGGTTCCTGTTGAATAACAGTCATACGAATATTACGAAGTCGATAACTAACATATTATACATCAGCCCTTGAATCTCATGATGTCGGTGAGGCGAGGTTGTAAATGCGGCTGTGTTCAAGGCGCGCCCAGAAATCAAGCGCGCTGCTCACTTTCTCGGTTGATTTACCAATAATAAGTGACATGATAGGCGCCCAGACACGCCCATCTGCAGCCTGATCTTCTGCCTCTGCTGGTTTGGTACTACCTTCAGTTTAATTGATCAAGACACGCTGCAATATCTTCAACCTACTTGCTCGAACCATGGTTACCAAAACGACGAAGACGGTTCGGGTAACCGAGATACCCCTGAATGTGAGGCCGGAGGAGATCGCTTCTTTAGCGACAAGGCTCAGTACGAGCCTCAAGAAGAAGACTGCGTTCTCGAGTGTTTCCACTCCTCCTATCAAGCAATGGACACCACCGACATCTCTCTGCATCCAATCTGACTACCAAGTGGGAACCATCACTCTTCCATCAGGCAAACACAGACAGAATGCCTTATTAACAAACGGGAAGGGTTGGCATTTTGACGACGTGTTTGACGGAGTAACTATCGTGCATGACCTACCAAACCCAAATATTGAGTATGTCACACGCATGCATTAAAATCGGCTCGCGTCAACTTCCAAGTAGCTAACCAACCATGTAGTATTTGTGCTGTTCATGGATTGAACGAAAATGCTTTCGAGACCTGGTCTTCTGGTAATATTATGTGGCTTCGAGATCTGTTGCCTCATACAACCCCATTCGACAATTCCCGCATCATGATTTATGGCTATAACTGCGAGAGAGGATCCAGAGCAGCTACCATCGGCTTGAAAGGTTGGGCAGAAGACTTACTTCGGCAGCTTTGCTTAGTTCGTACAAAGGACGCAGTAAGTAACTGCTACATAGATGGAAATACAAGGTTTTGCAAGCTGACAAAAGTGTAAAGGAAAAGACTCGACCATTGATACTCCTCTGCCACTCACTAGGTGGTCTTGTAGCGCGAGAAGTGAGTACGAAAACTGCACTTTTTCGGATACATTTCAACGACCCAATCTGATATCATTATGTGCACATAGGCAATGATTGAGCTGCATAACTACTCTCAACTGTTTGACAACATCGCTTTGAAGCACTGTGCTCTTTTATTTCTCAGCACCCCTCACTCGGGAATTAATGAAACGAGCTGGAAGAAATATCTTATTGACATCGCCCAATTAAGCTTTGGAGTGCGGTCAAATCAAGTCACTAACAGCCTTCGATCGCATAACCCACAATCAGCAAACAATCGGGAGGAATTTGAGAACTTATCTACCAAGTCACCGTATATCTGTCTTTATGAAACGCAGACTACAAACATCAGTGGTTTAAATTGTCAGGTAAATGTTCAGCCCTAGTGGGGGAAATAGAAATCTAATCAATTATCTATTACAGATTGTAACTCAGAGGTCTGCTACACTAGGTTCCACACCAGCAGTTCCAGTGCCAGATGTCAATCATCGCAGCATTTGCAAGGTCGACTCAAAGCTTAATGGGAACTACCGATTATTTGTGAAACATCTCACTGATCTCAAGGCCCAGCTTGAAGGCCGCGATATGAAATCGACGCAAAAGGTCAGCAGACATCTATTGATTCATAAATGTTGTGTAAGACCGAAATTGATCACTAGATTGCTTTCTAGCCACAAATTGGTCGCCCAAATCCGATTGCGCACCGATATCCCAATCCTATTGGAAGACGCTTTTACGTTGGAAAGGGACTTCGGCCGGCAAACAGAATAGCAAAATTACACGGACGGAAGAGTGACCACGAAGATCTTGACTTTAAAATCTCTGAATGCCAGGAAGAAAGCGGCGCAGTCGCAATAACTGGTATAGGAGGCATTGGGTAGATATGATCTCTACGACCTTCTGTACTCGACCTAACTTTTATGGAGGAAAACAGAAATGCTTCTTAATGCAGCTTACCAGCGGCTTGATCAAACTGATATATTCTTCCTGCGAGCGAGCACTGAAGCAATGCTACAAGACGCATATCTGCACGTTGCTATGCATATTGGCCCGGAGATCCTGCTAGTTAAATACCAGACAAGAGATACAAGAGATATTTGGAGCCGAATGCCTGCTGAAGAGAAGATCGAAATGTTCAAAGAATGGTTATCGCACCCCGACAACGCTAAAACACTCGTCATGTTTGATGATCTCGATGGCTTAGGTGATCCAGAATTAGTCCTCTCTGCTATACCACAAGGCGCCAAGACCGTCCTAATCTCAACACGAAGTCCAATACTGCGGGAAGAGATAGACCGAGATTGTAAACATCTCCGTCTCTGGTCCATGAACACTGAAGATATCATCGATATCATGGAAGCCACAGTAAAGCAGAGCGATTATGAGCAAGACGGAGAACTCCACAATCGTGAGATTCTCCGTGGAATTGCAGAAGCAGTTCACGGACACCCTCTAGCTGCGTCCCACGCAATCAAATACACAATCCGAGTTATCACCCAGGAGCCCGTCGACTCCCCAGCCGAAGTCCTCCTCGCCATACTCTCTAGCCCAAACCACGAAACACGCGCGAACTTCCTCAACTACAAGCCCCGCGCGCCCTCTATAATGGACACTTTCTATGTCTCCCGAAACCGACTTCCCGACCCCAACGGCCTCGCTTGGAAACTGATGCAATTCCTCAGCATCCTGGAAACCGACTCCTCAATAGCCGACTACCGAGATTTTTTTTACCGACGGCAATGTGTTATAACTCCCGGCGAGTTTCCCGACCACGAGCTGCTCTCCAACTGCGGACCGACGTTGTCGGAAGCGTTTGCAGATTTAGAAGCGGTCTCGTTCGGAGAGCGGGTAAGGAGTTCGAAGCCATTCCGGTTCCATTGGCTTTGGTTGGAGTGTGCGAGGCATGCTCTAGGGGACCAAGGGAGGTTTGAAGCTTTGAAACAGGTCTTATTGATTTGCCATAGGACGATTGAAGCGCCGGTTACCGATGAAGAGAGGGATCAAGTGCTGAGAAGGTTCTTGCCGCATATTAGGCATTGTGTGAGAGTGTGTGAAAATTTTGGGATTGCTTTGACGAGGTTTCCGAAAGATGAGAATATGCTTCGGTGGTATTTTAAGGGCGAGAAGGGAATATTCTGAGACCGGATCAAAAGGAAGCCGTAAGAACTTGATGATCAAGTTTTGTGAGTATCCTTCCAACCTGTGTAACGCTTGCCAGAGAATAATTGGGATCCCACCAGTGGAGTTAGAGCTTGGTAGTATGTCCGCCATGCATGAGAGAGGAAGATAGAGGACGGTTTGCTAGATGTCTAAGCCGCAATACTGTAAGACCCCTTGACATCAACCACAAGTAAAACGATACATCATTTAATCAGCTCCTACGTTCTGATAACCTGCAAAGCTAATGGCAGGCAGCGTAGACAATTAGGACAGTGACGAGTCACGACTGCCTAGTCTTGCCCGCCTCTTCTCCACTGTCGAAAACTTCTCCCATAGGACCCAAATCCGGCAACACACTCTTCACCACCTGATACAGTCTTTTCGCGGCTTCCAATTTCCAAAGCACCAATATCAACCAATGGCACTAGACTCGGCCTGCCATGCGCACATTGAAATGGAAACTTACACTCTGCCAACCTGACGACCAGCAGTTCACACTGCTCCCTGCTTAGCTCATCATTAAACATAATCGCACTCCTACAGGCTCTCGAATTAATCAGATCCAAGATCCCTTGAGGACAGGATGAGATACGGTGGAGCCAGTCGCCTGATGGAAGGATGGGAGCAGGTGATTTGCCGGACTCGTGGATTTTCCAAATTTCAGTGCGAATGAGAGAGATGAGAAGGCATGGATCTGATCTGCAGCGCTCAAGTATGCTGCGTGGAAGAGAGTGGACTATGAGGCACTGCAGGTTGGAGGATGGAGTTGGTGCTGAGATGCTGAATAGTATTCCCCAATTGGCGAAGTGTGATCGGTGAGTTTGAAGGAGTTGGATCTCCTTACTTGATATTTCGAAACGAAGAGGGCCTTCAAGATGGTCGGATAGAATACTGGACATAGAGTTCATCCCCAAACTTGCAGTTGATGGTGCGCAAAGCTCCTCCATTAGCGATTCAACACGAATGCGTTCGTCGGCTGCGTGTTGGTCGATGAGAACGAGGGTGGTGCTTCTTTTGTCGTCAACTGTAGACAGTGAAATCCGCAACTTCACAAGAATAAATTTCATATCAACCTGGGAGATAACTTCTGCATTCCTTAGTGCATCTTTAGATATCTGCCCGCTAATGCCCGAGGAAACTTCCTTGAAAGCGCGGTCAATATCGATTTGAGGGCAGTGGTGGTGATGATGATGACCATGAACGATACTCTGGATTGTTGCACCAAAACCGCTAAATGTAACCTGTGGTATCAATGGCTCCGTGGGGGTGAAGATTGGGTTGTCCCAGCCGTCTAGAAGGTCGCGAATCCACGAACTAGGTGGCGTTCCCCTCGCGGCGCTTCGAGGCTCTTCTTCGATTCGTGCTGATAATCGTATTGAAAGGTCGCCGCGCTGCGTGGGAGCGATATTTGACTTGATTGGGAGACCTGTGCGTTGGTTGATGACAGACTTGATTTTAGTGACTGGATTTATCCAAACAACAAAATTGTCGCCATCTATTACAGCTGTCTCATGGATGGCGGGTATTGGGATTGGTAATTGTGTCCTAGAGCTATTCCGTGAAGTGCGCCCAGTATTTTCTTCAAAGGGAATACGCAAAATTTTCCCATCCAAAGATAGAAGAGGCTGGAAAGTCTCCTGGGATGCGATCTGACCCCAGTCTTCTCGCCCCATAGAAGAGCTAGATTGTTCTGAAGTTAGGAGTGGAGTTGTAGATAGTGGAATAAGTTTGGGGCACTTCAAAACAGCGGGAGAAATTTTTGGCGTTGGAGACCGTAACAGCGCAGTTCCCTGTTTGATCCTTGACCAATTATCAAAATTAGAATTAGAAACTGACACGCCGGTTCGGAAAGAGGGAAGTTTGACGTTTGATCCAATTGAGCTGCGCGAACGCGAGTGGTACTTCGAAGATGTTTTTCCTTTATCTGGCTTGGATGTATCGATGAGAGGTACTGATATTGTTGGTTTGCCTGCATACTTGGGTGATGAAGACATCTCAAACTGGTCGGTATTTGATAACCAAGACTTCATTCCCACAGATTTCTTGCTCGGATAGCCAACACCGGCTCGGGGATAAGAATAATGCTTCCTGAGGAATTCCAAGACTGTTGCTTGTAGTAGCTCCATGATCGTACTTAGACTTTGGCCCTTGTTGTCTAAGACCTGATCTAGCTCAGCCTTCAAATCTTCTACATTGAGGAGTTGGATATTAATGCAGAACATTGGCCATCGATCTACACCTTTCTTTGCAACAGCTGGCTCCTTGGTGAAGGAAATCGATTTACGGCGATCGTCCCATATTCTGCTACTCTGCTCAGTTCTATTCAGGTCTTTCGCTTCTTCCGTACCAAAGTGCGAGTTCGAGAACAGCCGATTGATCTCATCATGGAATATACTCTGGCCTTTTAAGGCCAGAATGGGATGGATTCCGAGAGATAAAAATTGGATTTGTTTGGAGGCAGCTGGAGTGAGTGAAATGGCGCCGCTAATTGCCAGATTTGGTGTTGAAGCAGCAATGCTGAGCCATGAGCTCTTCTCTCCGTATGAGATCAGAAAACCTTGCGCAAGGATGCTAGAAATCAACGAAGCAGAAATGCTCTTAGATTCTAAAGGTGTATGAGAAGGACGAATAGTCAATCTCTGATTCGTTTCAGAGCCACGTATGGTGAGAGCTACAGGAAGTTGCCAGGCAAGGAGAAGAGACACAATATCGTGTTTCAGGTTTTCCCAATCTTTTGCATTACCCCGTTGCTTCTCGGCGACAATAGCTCTCTGCTTCACTCGGACCGGCATATTTCCAAAAAGGTCTCGAACGGTCACTCTGGTTCCATGAATGGAGCTAGTAAGGCGCTGTTGCGGTGGTGCCGGGGCTTGACGCGAAATAACCTCGGATTTGTGAATGGTCAAGGTATTATGAGACTGGTACGAGTGGTGATGAGACGTAATAGAAATTAAGGCCATGTCCGATAACGCAGCCAGAAATGTTCCTCGGCCACCATAAACGGGGCTTTCGGTCTTGAGTTTTGATGAATCTGTCGCGTATTAATGGTAAGACTTTTGAAAGATTCACAAAACTCACGGTGCAGCTTCCCAAGGTGTCCATCTGGTCTAAATTCAGAGGGTAGGATTCCTAAGCCATCATCCTCTATACAGCATCCTCCTCGGCCATAATCGATACTGATATCAAGCTTCATCGCGCTGGCATCAAGGGAATTTTTGACCAGTTCGCAAATGACGCCATTGAGACTGGTGATTAAGATCGAAGATTTGATCTGAGCAATCACATCTGGCGGAAGCGGTTGGATGGACATTGCGAGATCAGTAGTCAAGAAATACTGAAATACTTCAGGTTCCTGAGCAATAAAGGTTGAGGTTGGGTGGCACTTTCCTGAGGAAAGATTGTGTCCCATGTGCCATCATGTTGGAGTAAGGAATGATGATCTGGGTACATCATGAGTCCATACGCAAAAATAGATTAATGGCAATGGCTATGCAGTCTTTGGAGAAAGGGTATATTGGTGAAGAGTTCCGATGAGATTTATGGGAGTCTTTGTCAACAATTCTACCACGTGATGTGATGACATAAACAGGCTAGCCTTTGGAATACACGAGGCTGCCGGATCAAGAATCAATAGTTCCCTTCGCTATTTCAGCGCTCTCCTTCTTCTCACCACCGGCACTTAAATCCTCCAAACATTCGCTTTTCCCGAGAAGTTCTCTCTGACGAGCTTCCGCAATTCTGCGAATCAGCCACACGTTCGATTTCCTTTTCTTTCCGCCTCATCCGCGTCACATCTCTGTTCCCGAGACAATAAACAACAAAATGGCTACAACGGAAATAACACCACAACCACATGGTACGAGCACAGTAAAAGCACAGCAACGTTGCTCATACATCAGTCTCCCCAGAGCTGAGCTTGGAGCCAAATCTGCTACTCCGCAGAGCCTCGTTGCTGTTGAACCTGAACCATCATCCAAACTGACTCAAATGCCAGAACGTACAGACAGACCAGGCCGCCGTCGTCCATTCTCAACATGGATGAAGAAGCTTACTAGCTTTAAAGCCGCCTCATCGACGGCCGAGACCAGCCCGCCCGTGAGCACAAAACGAAACACTTACCAGCAGAAATCAAATTCCAAGAAGCAGACACTCTCGAAAAATCACCCATATCCCGAGTCTGGTCATCTGAATGGAAATACTGGCACGCCTAATGGACATCGGTCATTTTCTACGGTTCCCACAGGTAATTCTGTCAGCACATCCTCTTTCGAACGCAGACGTTCTCTTCGATCGTCCTGGGATGGACTCCACCCTCCAACTATCGGAAACAAATCCACGGCACCTACAACGTCTACAGAGCAAGGAACACATTCAGATGCGGCGCCTTCACATGCACCATCATCAGGGCAGGCAACAACTGCTACCGTTGGCTGTGGGGTGAGCTCTGCAAGGGGAGCAGATAGCACATTCTCTTCACCTGCACCGTCTGTTCGATCGCTGACGACAACTCTTACGACTATCCACTCTGCCGCACCCAATGGTGCACAAATCTCGCACAACAACCATGCAAATAACACGCAGACCATACAATTCTCGCACCAATTTCCAACATCACCACCTCCTGCAACTGCAATTCCCGCTCATCTTGCCCCTCAAGGTAGCGGCGGCCATCCCGCAACATATAACACTGCTACGGCTAACAACCTCTTGACCGATAATGCTTCGATTCTTACTCTTGCATCGTCTTCAAAGAGGAGAAGACGAAGGTCTATGGACACAGATGCTTCAGTTCGTGCCCTTGCTCCATCTTCCATGTTTGGAGGTAGCCGGGAAAGCCTGCCCCTTAGTGTTCTGAGTGCAAATATTGATGCATCAAGCGGAATTACATCCACACCACATCAGCCGAGACCAAGTGTTGCAGGGCTGAATGACAGGGCCAGCATATACTCAGCGACTGGAGTTGCACCTGCTCTACCTAGCGAGCGGAATAGCTACTATGCCGGCAAACAATCTACCACAGTGGAAGGAGGCAGTATCAAGAGTGGTCTGCTTGGACATGGTAGAAATGACAGTATAAGTGGAAGTATTGGTGGTATTGCACCCCCAGGAAGCCCACTGGCAGGTCCAAGAGAGGCTGTCGGTGCTGTTGGTGCTTCATTGGGAAAACTGAGTCGCAGCAACTCTGCCTGGGGCGAAGGTGGAGAAGGCGAAAAGGTGGAACCAAGCGCCGATGAAGTTACAGAGATTGAGACTGAAAAAACTACCGACACAGAGAAACAACTATAGAAGACAGCTAGATGATCCCCATATTTTAAGAGTGCAGGTCTGGCGTTGTTGAGGTTTGGAACATTCGGGATTGTATCAGTTGGACGTGGGCCGGAGTCTTGATATTGATGGCGCAGGCTTGTTCAAGATACCCAGCTACTTGATTAATCCAGGGCATTTAATCTGTGTTTACTATCGACGTATGATTTTGGGTTTGGATCGGTTGACTAGGCCAGTCGCATGAGTTCATCTCGTATTCCTCTCAATGTTTCCAGCCAGTGATCAAAATAAGCATCCGAAATTTCGAGTGGAAACCAGGCCTCCTATGATTTAATTGAAGTCTGAATTATAGGCATTTGCTCGGGATTCATGGGACGGAGTACGCTTGCTCTAGGTGTGCTACTTCTACCTTTCTCTTGAAACTTTCTTGAAAGTTTACTACCCCTGATACCTTAGAAAGACAGCCCCTATCAACCCAGAAGATGGCAAATCTATGCTCGCCGCGATGCAGTACAAAGTAACAGGGACAAATGAGGCTCGATGCAACACTTTGGCCTTGCGAACAGTCGCTCCCCAATAATTAGAGCCGCGACGAATGATCAATAGGCAGTGAGTCAGATGGCGACATGTCGAATCAATAGGATACGGTGCTCGGCGCTCGCGGCTCAGCCTGCTTACCTAGATGTACTTTATTTCGTACTAAGTACAAGCTTTGTCCAGCTAGCTACAGTAGTGCGCTTGTTTACCAAGTACACGATAATTTGGCGATCACAGACACTACTTCGTACTTCGTATTGCCAACCTCGCCATATTTCCACCACTGAAGTCTCTCTCTTCTGAAGAGAACCTTCCCTCAGCCTCTAAGAAGAATACTTTCAAACTTTCTTTTCATTATTTTGGCTTTGCTAAGTGGCTTTTTATGTAAGTCAGATTTAAGTTTTGGGCGCTGATCCTCTCCTTTCCCACCATTCCTGCCGCCATCCTTAGGGGATATGCTTGTGAGAATTAGGCCATCATGATAGGTGCAGCTCGCTTGTAGAAACTACTTCGTACAGTCATCTTTTAATATATGGCAAAAGTCAGCCGCCAGTAATTTCACTCAAACCATGGGTTTGTTCCGACATTCCCATTTGTCTAAAATAATATATGTCTCATTCCTGCTCTATCACTTAGTTATGTTGATTGAGAAATTGAGAAAACTCGCTACGCCATTTAGAAGCGCCTTGCCCCACGGTCTTGGTATTTCTTTTTAGTAAGCTCTTGTCCCAACTCGTCTTGTTTTGTTTCGGAAGTGCATACGAGGGACGGTCCGCTCCTATCTAGATGAAAACAATCGGTTCAATAGTTCATCCAGATCGCATTCCTCAAAATGCTGAAGCAGACCTGGGACCACCCATAGCATCATATAACAGATCAGTGGCCCACCGTTGGAGTCCCCTCTGTCCTCCACATGATGGCTTTATCTAGGCTCAAACATCTGTCAATGAACCCACATGACTAACATATACAGATCTCTCGGTATCAACAGTCTCAGGACCATCAATCGCCTCTTTCGAGATGAAGTTCCACAGCACCACATTCGCTCTTTTCATCCTCTTCGCTTCGTGGAGTCGTATAGTCGTCGGAACTCTCACCTGCCACGATGAGACTTTTGTGCCAGATGCCGTGCTTCGAGTTACAGAAGCAAATCTCTCACAATCATGTTATCCTTCTAAGTATACCGGACTTGTCAATGGAACGTCTCCTGGGCCCGCGTTGATCCTCAAGGAGGGTCAGACATATTGGATTCGAGTTTTTAATGATATGGAACATAATAACCTTACCATGGTATGCTCGTCCTCCTCAATACACCCCTGCAACGGAATATGCTGAAGCCTTGCAGCACTGGCATGGTCTTTCCATGGCTACCTCTCCATTCAGCGATGGCACTCCACTCGCATCTCAATGGCCAATTCCTCCATTCAAGTTTTTCGACTATGAGATTAATGTGCCATACGGGATGGCAGGAACTTATTTTTACCACAGCCACGTAGGTTTCCAGGCTATTTCCTGCGCTGGACCTCTGATTGTCGAGGAAGAGCATGTTCCTTACGAATACGATGAAGACAAGATCATATTTCTGCAAGATGTGTTTACCATGAACGATAGCACAATCGAGGCTGGGCTTATTGCTAGTCCCTTGGTCTGGAGTGGCGAGTCAAGTATGATTTTGGTGAATGGAAAGGGCGCAGGAAGTGCAAATGGAACGGCTTGCAATGCCAGTCTATCTGCGATTGATGTTGAGCCTGGGAAGACGTATCGGTTGCGATTTATTGGCTCCACTGCTTTAACTTTTGCATCAGTTGCAATCGAAGGGCATGATACGCTCACGGTAATCGAGGCTGATGGGTATGCTCGTTTCAATACTTCATCTTGGAGCATCTACTGACAGTCACAGATCGTATACAGAGCCTCATAACACCTCATTCCTCCAACTTGGCACTGGCCAACGTTACAGTGTACTCTTAACCACGAAATCCGCGCCCGAGAAAAGCACATACTACATTCAAATCGAGTCACGCGAACGTCCTACAATAACTCAGTCCTTCGCTGTTCTCAACTACGGCGAGCCCTCGCCACCATCAGTCTTCTACCCACCCGCAACTGCACCCCTTACCCTCCCCAATACGAAACTTGATTTCCTCGACTACCAACTATCCCCTCACAACTCTAACTGCCACCTCTCCCAGATGCCTACTGCAGCACAAGTAACCCGCACAATCACCATGACTGTCCACCAAAAGGTAGATGGGCCCACAATCTGGATCCAGAACTCCTACCCGTGGACCGAGAACTTCCCTCAAGAACCCTACCTCGTCTCCTTATATCTGAACAACGCCACGAACTTTCCATCCATGGACCGCGCTTTAGAAAACCACGGTATCGATCCCGTCACCCGCACCTTTCCCGCACAAATCGGCGAGGTCCTCGAGATCATTATTCAGAACACAGGAGCAGACAAGGGCGGCCTGGACACACATCCCTTCCACGCCCACGGCGCACACTACTGGGATCTCGGTTCCGGAAACGGGACCTACGACCAAGCCGCCAATGAAGCGAAATGGGCCAATTCGACCGGGAGCCCCGTCAAGCGGGATACATCCATGTTGTATAGATATGGTACCTCTACGGGCAATGGTACAGCGGAAGGGTGGCGGGCGTGGAGACTGGAGGTTACGCAGCCGGGAGTGTGGATGATTCATTGTCATATTCTACAGCATATGGTGATGGGGATGCAGACGGTGTGGGTTATGGGGAATGAGACGGAGGTGCTTGGACGAGTGCCCAGGCCGGAGGTCGAGGGATATCTCACGTATGGTGGCGATGTGTATGGAGACGAGTATCATTGGCCAACGGTGGTTGAGTTTCAAAGCGCGGCGAATTGGACGGATGGGCAGTAGAGAGAGCACGTATGATGTAGAAGTGGGAATTCGTTGCTACATATATATCTGAATGTTTAATTAAGTAATGTCAGAACTGTAGTATATGTTAAATCTTTTATAATTTTTCAGCTTTACTAGGAAATTAGAAATCATCTATATGGCGAAAGAAAACAAGAATTGAGAGAACGGACAACCGTCATTTCGTTGCGCAGGATTACAGTGGTTAACCGACTTTTTATATCTGACTTCGGTAAAGATGCTTTTCGTGCAAGGACAGTCTTCAGAGGAGGAGTATTCCGAGAAACTACTTCCGAAGTTTTCCGTAAAGGATCATCTGTCAATGTTGGGAGTTGGATTGGAAACATAAAGTAAACAGGACAAAATCCAATCTTGTACAGCGACCGTAAAGCAAGAATATCTAGGCAATCTAGTAAGCGTTTCGCGCATGAAGGTATAGATGGTGAGAATGTGCTTGGATCTCAGATAATCCGCTGAAAAAAGACTTGATGTGAAAATAAATAATATAAAGAGCTAATCAATATGTGAAAATAAATAATATAAAGAGCTAATCAATATAACTGGCGATTAAGGATTTTACATTGCAAGATGCGCGATAGATGTCGAAAGCAGCCTCATAGCCCAAGTCCTGGTAAGTGCGAGGTAGTCGGGCAGATTTCTCCTTCATTTGCATGAGCAAGATACACATCAGACTGCAGCACCCATGCAAGTCTGCTGATATCATATCACTGGATACCCTTTTTATTATTCGTTCAGGCTCTGTGTTCATATGCTCGAATTCCAAAAATATTACAGTCATTGAGAAACGAAGTGATGGCATCTGTGAATCCTAGCGAGATTGCTACTATAAAAATCATGAAGACATTCATGACACTTTACTCCTCCGCCAATACTGTTTGTATCTATTCATAGTATGATTATCAACGTCGCCATTTTAGAGCGCCACTATATAAATAGTTCTCCCATACTCCTCTCCTTTTCAAGTTTTTTTTCAGGTCATAAAAAGTCAGAACAGGCCCAACTGCACCATATTGTCGCCCTTTGCAGAACCTCACATAACATACCAGACACACTTCCACAAACACAACATCAGAATGTTCTCTACCGGAATATACAAGCTTTTGTGGCGGTCCACTTTCCTCCTTGAATTCATCACCATTATGGCAGGTCAAGGGAACGCATTAGCACCTCGATCTATTAAAACTCCGAATTCAAATACCAGCGTTATTGACATGGTCGATGCACCACTGGTTTCCGCTCGAGATTTCGTATGAATACTTTTAATGCTGAAGTGGCAGTATCATTGCTGACAATATTTCTAGGGTTCTTTAATCTACTGGAAGGCCAAGGGAAATCACGGCTGGGCTCGCGCTCCACGCAATCACATCGCAAACGGAATTACCTACCTCGCTCAACACGGAGGTGCATGCCGAGTCGGTCCTGGACCGGGGAAATGTGCCAGAGTTAGCTGCTCGCATAAGGCAGCTATTTTCCTTTGCAATGATGTAAGCACTATTTTGTCTTCTTCTCCTTCTCGAACTCTACTTACTTGCGATCGTATCGACAGAATAACTACGAGATTGCACCTCGTTGTCAGGATGTGGCGAAGCTGGCACAAAGCATCTTTGATAAATGCCATGTTAGTGGTAGTGAAAAGGATGACTCTGTTGGAGGACAACAGTTTGAAAGTTTTGCGCCTGGTGGATTTAATGTTTACATTCGTGGGGATGGGACTTGTTGAATATGATTGCTCTATCGGTTGGGTCGTATGCATGTTTTAATCTGCAATATGTTCCTTTGGTTTTAGTTGTCACGACATCGTTGAGCTTCATGTATACTTCAAATCAGATTCAGAAGTTGCTAAAGTGAGACTTAGTGAGTTTAGCGGCCTAGGTTGAACTTCGTGAGGAAATTGTTGGCACCACTTGAGAGTTGAAACTTGCTAAGTGGAGATCTTCTATTGGTATTAGTCGACCGGCTTTAGTTGTTGCTTTGTTGAAGCTACTGTTGTATCACATGGCATTTACAACTAATTGAACAAAGCTGGTTACTTGAAGCGATCTCTAACTTCTCCTCTCCTGACCTGCGATTGAGTATCATGTTCGAACAATAAGCTAAAATATAATTGTGGGTACTCAGAGATGGCGATATATGGGTATCTGGGTAACCGGTGATCTATTTGTGCTTCTTATAGCTCTGAAGAGCTTTTTGGGAACTACATTTCTATCTAAACATCAGTGTGCATCTTGCCATGTTTCCTGTTTCTTTGTTACCACTACCAATTGTTTAAATTAAATTCACCTGCTGGTCCTGCTCAACTCATGTCCTACTTGGCATTGCTAGCTTCACAAATCGACCAGTGCATATATGCTTTTCGGATTTTATTTCATTAGTGTTGTAAGAAGGAAATTCATAGCCATTGTGTACAGTTTCAATACCAAGATATACTGCGATCTATTGCAGATAACAAATAAAGAACATGAAATCGACCCATTATTAGAATTTCAAGTGATTTCTCTGAACCCTTTCAAAACTTGCAAAAAAGGTTGGTACCTTTTCAAATAAAGAAAGCCCCAACGAAAATGACAGCAGTGAAGATTGTAACACCAGAATATTGAAACTCGTGCCAGAAGGTAGTCTTCGCATATCGTTGTTTCTTCCAATGTTCCTTCGGCCTCGCGATTCCAGTTTTCGGATCCCGGTCAAGTAATTCCTCTCGGTCCGGCATCGTAGGCGGCCAGATCGCATATCGAATCGGCTCACAGCATGCTGTAAGGGAGAGTAACCATAGCATCGGTGGCCAGAATGCATGGGTCAGGAGGTAGATGAGTAGCTTGTGAATATTATGGGTGTGCAGGACACCTATCACTGTGGAGTAGCTGACGGCAGCCACGACGAACAGGATATAAAGTAGATGTAGGTACACATCACAGTCCCACAGAATTACTTTCAGGCGACGGAAGAGCGGGGCACGAGTTTTGGCATCACGCTCATTAAGCTCAGATTTGATGCTGCCAGAAGATGAGAATGCCATTGCTCTCCCGCCGAGCCAGGACGGTAAAATGAATGAGCGGATGATGGTAATGGCGTGGAAAGGTGCCATCCATAACTGTGCTCCTGTATCTCGTTGCGCAAGTCGGTATCCGGATGGCAGGTAGGTGATCCATTCGTTGAAACGAGTGAGCATTAGCGAAGCGAAGCACAGTCGGATCTGCCAGCGGAGCTGGGTGTTTGTAGAATAAGCGACAAGCTGGCCCCCGGAGATGAGAACGACTGGGATCGTAAGGAGAGCGATGAGGAGAAAGATCTTGAAGAATGCATCGATAGCAAAGACGAAGGCTGACAGTCGGGCGAAGAAGCTCATGCCTTTGACTGCCGAGCCAAATAAGCAGAACTTGAGCTTCAGCGCCGTTTGAAGTGTGCCTAGTGTCCATCGAGTACGTTGCTTGAGATGGCCAGTGAACGTGTCTGGTACTGTTCCGTATTGGAGAGCCTCGTGGCAGAAGGCTGTTCTCCAGCCCGAGCCGAGGAGGAGGGAGGATGTGAATGTGTCTTCGGCTAGGGAACCCACGGGCCAGCCTCCTATGTCTTCCAAAGCTTGGCGGCGGATGGCATAGCCTGACCCAGTGCACCACGCCACTCCGTTGGCATCTTTAGTTGGCTCCATCACATGAACGAAAGTATCTAGAGATTGAACGAGCGGATCGTTATCCGGGATATTGTAAAAGAGCTGTGAGAAAATTAGTCAAAATTGAAAAACACGGGGAAGATGGAACCTTACCTGGGGTGGGCACACAAGGGCCATCTTAGGATCATTGATAAAATGTGCAATAATAGCACGAAGCCAGTCATGCTCCGGAATCATATCGGCGTCCAAAGCAGCAATATATTCGCCTGCGCCTCCATCCAGATTGGTGACAAGCTCTGTTCCGCCTGTCAAGTTACCGGCTTTGAAATGATGTGGAACACCCTTAATCTTGATTCTAGCATGGTAATAAACATTAGGATAGTCGATACTAAGATCGTCGATTGCTTTTTCGAGCTCGGCATCTTTTCCATCATCAAGAACAACAACTCGGAAGCGATCCTGGGGATAGTCGACGGCGCAGGCGGCGCGAGTCGTATCCAGCACAACGTCGACATCCTCTCCACAACATGTAACGAAGACATCGACAGTTGGAACATCCTCACCGCGAATTCGAAGCCTTGGGCGAGAGCGGCCACGAACAGAAAGCATTTGGTACAGCTGATGAAGAAGAGCAGGACCTGGCTAGTCAGTTGGTGTTCCAAATGGCGATGGGGCTTGCTTACAGGCTACACAGCCCTCGGCTGTAATGAACAGCCACGCCATGATGAATGTCTTATGGTATGCTCTCTGAGCATATATGGTGCAGTGAATTCTATACGCATAGTATAGGAAGTAGGCAGAGACAGCAAGGAGCGTAAAAAAAGGCGACAGTCGGTAGAGCTTGCGCTTCCAGGGCGTAATCAAGTCGGCATCATCGTGTCGATCCAACGTTTCAATCGTATAGGATGCAGGATCGACTTGTTTCTGAAATGAGTTGACGCTGTGTAAAGATCTGCTGTGCTCCGGGGTCGAGTAACCACTATATGGACCAGTATTGTTGCATATGGTGTCTCCATCATAGTTTGAAGTGAGAGATAATGTAGAAGAGTTATGGTGAAGGAATGCTGGTCGCGGAGATTGGAGTAAGTTGGCGGTCGATTCGCTCTGTTGATGACCAAAATCGAATGAAGAAGCTGACGAGTATGGGGGGCTGTCAGAGGCAGGAGTTTGCGGTCGAATCAAATTTCGGGAAGGAAGCTGGGACATCGGTTGACTTGTAAGGGGTACTTGGGAATTCGACATATCTCCTTCTTGGGAGCCTATCTTTCCTTCCATTTGCAAAGGATACATTATTTGAGCATTTCAAGGAAACTACAGGCAAAGAAAGAGATAATTTTGCTTGAGTAGCAGTGTATCGGATGGGTGATGATGACTTTTAATAAAACAAGGTCTCAGGCCTCGCGCCAGAGTGGGTATACAATAGATAGAAAATAAAATCCATGGTTAGGATCCTGTTCCGGGAACATGAGTCGGCCTGTCCGACAGCAGATTTAAGCATGGGGTTGAAGATTGTTGCTTGAAGGGTCGTTCAAGTGTGTGCTTGCGGCTCAGTTCCAGCAGGAACGCTCGCAGCCTTAGCATAGCCATCCTAGAATAGCTAGGATGAGAAGAAAATCGAAGCATTGAAAATTCGGTACCGGCAAGATAGAATCCTAATTGACCCTGACCAGCTCAATTCAAGCAGGGACTGTGAGGCGGTGCCGCTCTCTGTCTTAGCATAGCTATACTAGAAAAGCTAGCCAGAGGAAGATTTTGTAGCATTAAAGATTTGATACCAAGTTACCAACGGACAGAACCCTGGCTAACCCTGACCAGCTCAGCTTAAGCGGGGATTAAGAGCTGCTCACGCTCTATATCCTAGCGTAGCTGGCTAGGAAAAGATTTCGTAGCACTAAGAAGTCGATACCAACAGGACGGGATGGTTCAACCAATTACTACGTCCAAGGCAGAAACACCCGCGATATTTGCCTTTTAAGCGCATGTCTTAGAAAACTTTCACTTCAAAATATATGTTGTAGAAAACAATACTGCGCGCAAGTACCATAATGAATGACCAAAAGCGCAAGAAAACCCTTCTTAGCACTCAGATGGTCAGGGAGGAACTCCTAAAACAATGATCCGCATCCACCAGGATCCACCAGCACCTTGTAGTCCGAATCCGGCTTTTTTTTTGGACGCGGCAATATGCAGTCCCAAATCCCCGTGACGATCAACGACAAGAATAGAAAGAATCCAGGGTATCTTATCTCCTAGAGATAAACATTAGATGAACTCGGTTCAGGGCAGTAAAGATGCAGAAATATGGATGCTCGGTCCCTCCCTGCACGTGCTTACCCGCTGGAGATGGCGGGTCCGACGCGTGTGCACTTGCGATCACAACGTAAGAAGCCACTGCAGAAATCATCAATCAACAACGAAACTTGAAACGGAACACATCATAGACCCAGATTAGGCCACGCGTTGGTTGTTGATGAGGTACAATTGTGGCCCTGTGTGGCTTGTGGTGGGAAAGGGAAGATGCTAAAATGAGAATCGGTGTTGGATGGATGGACATTTTCCCTCGCTTGCGCAAGAAGCCTAACCTATTATAGAAACTATACTAGTATTTCTCTCAACTACGTATCAGAAGAGTTGACTTCTAATCAAAAAGCAATTCATGGAACGCTTTTAGTGCACTTTCAAATACGTACAGTCTCTCTATCTTTTGACCGTCGTCCCATGCATATGTCGATTCCTCTTGCATGCTAGAAGCATCAAACCGCTCGCTTAAAGGCATGGTGAGGTGATGACAACATTCTCATAGCCTTTTAAAATTTCTAATGTTAATACAGTATTAGACTTTCAACCCGCAACCTTGTCGCAGATCCTCAATAGAAACCGAGCGTACTAGTGAGCTAACCGTCTTAATCCTATTCAAGTCTTAACTTGTGGAATTGATTTCTTACTTCGTACAACGCTAACTAGCTCTAGAAGGGCAGGATTTGATTTAGATACATGTGCATTTCTAAACAGGCACTTGATGAACAAAACAGAATGATAGTAATAGATAACGCTCATAAACAATCCTGTTATTTAAATTATCTTCAAGGTGTCGCCTGTGTGTCGATTACATGACACCACACAAGCTAACATCCTTGATGGGTTTTGGATTTTTGTATCCATTCAGATAATAGTCGGTCCACCACTGTAATTACAGTGGGGGACTGACTATTAACGGTCTATCGTTTCCACTCGTGGCTTCCAACGAACCAACTGATTAGCTCTGGATTCCCATTTCTTACTTTCATACTTCTCAACTGCCACAGACCACACAATATTGCAGTCTACTGGTCATTTGGCGCTTTCCTGGAGGTTATCTTGGACTGTGGTAATCGCATTTATCCACATGGGATCATGTCCACTCTCGCCTAGGCCCCCTTTCGCTGCCGATCTTTTGCGCCTACAAATAGAGCATCTGCAAGAATAAAGATCCCAGATGGAATGCGCCATTTCATGCAACAGAGTAGGAAGGTGGTTGTGGGCAGTATCTTTCGCATGATTTCCTCCACTTGCAGAGCTGATGCGAATTGTCCTAGCGCGCGGGTTGTAGTACCTTGATGCTTCTTTTTGGGATCGTCGTATGTTTTGACTAGTCCTTTCAGCCCTAGTTGAACGAGACTCAAGTAGAAAGCTTTATCAAAGATTGGAAGGTACATATTATGATGTTCAAGAGCACATTCAAATGCTGCTTGCTAGGAGCTGGGGCCGCTGGGCAGATCTCGTAAGTAAGGAAAGCCATCTTATCATAATTCAGGCGGGATGTGATTGGCGTCTTTGTGTTGGCTCGTATAGCGAGTGTGAGATCCTTAGGGTAGTACTTGGCTCTTCTAGGTATTGGGAAATCAAGATGGAACTGGGGTTGCTTGCTCGAATTAGTATCTGTGGGCCCGGACTTTGGTTTCAATTCTTCTACTGGCTTCCTAAAAGAGTTTTGTGTAGCCAGCCGTAATTCTTGCTTGCGTTTCCCCCTAATGACTTTCCACTTGGGTTCACTAACTTAGTCATGGTTGTAACTTGTAAAGATAAGTACCAACTTTTCGATGATCGCTAGATTTGAATTCGAGTATGATTTCAACGCAGTATATTTTACCATATACGTTATTGACAGGCTGTTCTTTAGAATCAGGATCAAGTCTTTGTTCTCTATCCCATTTTACATCACTGTGCCCATTAATATCTACGATCAAGACTTTTCTCAAAAACATTGGAACACTCCCTAGTCCTTCGGACTTGATAATAATGGATGTTCTCGCTAGAAATTTGAGCTCATAAGTTCAAAATGGCAACTTCATATTTTAACTCGGTCTTTACGTTCTGGTATGTCTAGATGCATAATGCGGGTGATCTAAGATCGATATTCACTCATAATTATTTGCGGTGCGATCTAAACAACAGTTTAGCAATTTAGAATGTTTGAACGCATTTATAACTCAAAACTAGCAGACTCAAAATATGACACTTTTCACACTTGGATTAACTCTCACCGATGAATTGGTTGTTTGCTGTTGTACGCGTTCGAGATCGGGAACATGTGATTTATTGGCTAGCTTGCTTCCCCATCCTAGTCACTACATGACATTGCATAAGCATACGCACTCGCGCTTGGAATTCTCCTGCATATGCCGCACATCCACATCTTCAAGTTTTTGTTGCAACTCATGTGCGTTTATTCCCCATCTCTCAAGTTGATCTGGTCTCGGCTTCCACCCACTAAATTTCATCTCAGCAGCCACTCCTGTTCCGATATCGCAATCAACACACCACTCAACTTGACCCTGTAAGTTTCTTTCCAATGCAATCATAGCATTACACCACGTCTTGCCATGCCCACCAACACCCTCACCACCTCTGTGTGCAGGGTACTTCTTCTTACATGAACCACAATAGCACGAGAATTGTCCTAGGAATGCGTGAGTCATTTCATGCAATAAGGTCGCCATTTGAACCTCAGAAAATGATGGTTGGCTATTGACCGCTGAACCAGTTATGTTGAGAAAGATGGCCTTCACCTTTTCGTCGTAATAGCCATCATTTCTGTCGTTCTTTCTGTAGATTCTCACCGGTTCTGGGCCCAGGCTTTTGCCCAAGACGTTGAAAAAGAACGCTTTGTCAAAGATGCGGAAGAAGATGTTCGCCAATCTCGCCAATTCGTATTCTCTATGTACTATCGGGAGAGGGCTACGAAGAGTTTGCAGATCGCGGGAACTGAGCCGTTGTCGCATTGGAATTTCGGTGTTAGCACGGAGAGCTAGTGAAAGATCTCTGGCATAATATATCTTCCCCTTTGGTGTTGGGAGATCGTTTGTGAACTGTGGGTGAGCAGATCTACTTGAGATATGAGCTGACTTACTAGAGTGTTTCACTCTTTGTTCTCGTTCGTGAGGCATGATGGTGGAGTGGACGAACGACGATTTGGCAAACTGGCTTGGAGTATGAAGAACACGATGAGCTTTTGATTTTCAGGCTTCTTTTGCTCAGGATCTCTATCATGTTCGTTGATATTTAAATAGTTCATATCAACCTTTGACCTTTTTGTGAACAGGATGACCTGTCTGTACACTGTTTCAACAAGCCCTATAAGTTTAGACAATGCGATTGTTCCATTGTTCAGGTGAGCCGAGTTTTCATTTGCCACTTATCAAAGAAATGCTGCCAGAGTGCACCACAGAAAGTCGGTTTCATATGTACATGGACCCTAGCTACAAGTTATGATACCAGGCGAATATTGCCTAGCAACTGTAACTCGAAAAGATTTCATTCAGCGACAAAATAACACTCCTTGACAGCTTGCTAGTTATAACTTGAAGTAATATAAGAAATCATTGATCTTTAAACATGACCCTCTTAATCTATCTCCGCTTCGATGACGACACGAGGAGCAGTCAGTTTAGTTGGAACAGAGCAGACCTTTGTAGCAGGATTCCCCATGCCCACTATGAGAATTTGGAAACTGTTCTATACAGCTGGAAGCGAAATCGGTGTCCTATTCACACAAACTCTTTTAAGCGATTCTGAACGCACGGACCCTTTTCTGTGTCACATGACTTATGCTGACCACCGTCCTATTAAGAGGACATGCCTGCAAGGATGGTGCTGAGTCTGTAGTAGACCCGCTTAGGCTAGGGTTTGATAGGATGTAATTATTAATTATCATTGGGGGATGACCTGTCGGAGAGGAGCCCGAGTCACGACGCTTCCGCGACACTTAACGACACAGTGTCCTGATATCACGTGATATTTCCTCAAGGCAAAATATCGTCAAATCAACAACTCTAACATTAATTGCCTCGAAATCCTCGTCCGCGTTGCTTCGGTCCACTTGGCCAGGTACTGTAGTATTTCAAATGTTGCAAAATATTCGCTAACTCTACATAGCCTTCTCATAGTACTGTCAGCGCGTTTCAGTTTCATGTTTACACAAAATGGAAATGGGTGATCCTATATTTACAGGCAATTGGGACTCGCATATCGTCTTAGCATGTATGACATGCGAGGAGGTCGTTCTACTTTCAAGAGAAGATGAAGACCGAGAAGCAGCTCGAAAACCATTGGGGAAGGTTATCGACCTCTTGCCATTTGAATTAATCGACGAAGATTACCGAGAGAATCGCGCAATAATCGACAGCTTGTTCCTCGCCACAATCTGCACTTCATGCAGCAAGCATTCATCGTGGCAGACATTCTCAATAAGCAGGAGCTTTGTCGAGACGTGGCAGCCATACCTAGCTTTGCGCGCATTTCTAGAAGGGGATCTTTCATTACTTGGCTCATTGATTAGCGTGGTACATTGTGCAGAAGTCAAAAATGCCATTGGGTCGTCTTATACGATGCAGAGTGTGAAGTTGAATCCTAGCGGAGGAGCTGCGGCGGAAAGAAAGCCTTATCTTAAGGCTGGGTTCTTTTAGTATTGGGGACTCGAATGCCCAGTATGTCGGACAAGCCCGTAGTACTAGATCGGTTTTGTAGCAATTCAAAATGGTGACCTATTTCGTGTCAGGTATTCCTCAAAGACCAAGGTCTGCCATTTATGGCTCCTTGTCATCAGGTGACGTCAGCTTTAGTGGTCTGTGCGCTCAGAAATCTTTCAAAGAGAACAATCCCACAGGACACTGATTTTGCTCCTAGCTGTACATATTTCAAACAAAATTTGATGTGTACATTACAAGTGAATGAGTATTGTAACCCAATAAAGGCAAGTATGGCTATCTATTCGGTACGCGGAGAACAATGGAGGTTGTCAAACTGCAGATACAAAGCAGAACAAAGCCTATAAACATGTACTAACGTAGATACAAGTAGAATGGAACACTAGATCACACTCTTCACTCACTATTGACTAGAGTCACTAGACGTACGAGGGAGCATTCATGAGTTTTGCCAAGAATTCTTTCATACATCAGGAAATGCTTCCTGCAGGACAATTTTATACCAATTGTATCGCATACCAGCCAATTGCAAGATGTTATTGTTTAATTAGCATTAATATTAAGGAGGATCGAGGTTGTAGAGCTCGAGATCGATCGTCAGACGTCACTTACGACATTAAGAAGGTCATGGTACTAGTGATTTAGCCGCCGCATATAAGTTATCCTTAGGATTCCTGTCCTTAAGACCAATTACTCTGGGAGGTTCTTATGCGATTAGGATAAAGCGCAACCTGATGACATCTAAGACCAAGAATGAGGTCGAATTGTCTGCACGTGATTAGTATCGCAACCCGGATGTCGTTGCCTTCAAAAGCCGATCCCGCCGGCTATTGAACCATGGTAGACTTGTACGTCGCCGACGCCACACACCTCAGTGGCCCGCAATGAGATTATTATTGGTGGATATTTTCAAACCCCGGGATTGTAAGTGGATAAACTTGCCACAAATGATGCAGCTAACTGCTGAGATTCACAATACGGTACTCGCGTATGGTGGCTGACCCAGCTCAGGCAATTGACCAGCTTGCCGAAAGGGGGAAACTACCCCGCCATCGGGGATAGATACCCATAGCGGGGTTATGTTCAACCGAATACATTTATTTCCTTCGTCGCCTTCCTCCCTTCGACCCTCATACTTGCAAAGCTACCTCTAATTCCAAACAATACAATACATCACCACACGACAAATTTTCCGACTTTCAGTCCCAGGCTTCATATTCATCCTACTGCATCCTGATAATATCTACGACAATGGGGAAGCCAGCTTTGTTGTTGATCGGTGGTCTTACACATGCGCAGAAGGAATGGTCTGAGTTCTCGAGCTTTGGAGAATTGAAGGTAGGATCTGGAGACCAATTGTTGACCTCGGAGTGGAGGACTGACCAATTGGTATAGGAATTCTTGGGTTCAAAAACAAGAGTGGACTTCCTGAAGGAATTGGAGAATGGCAGTTATAACGATGTGGTTGCACTGTACAGAAGTAATGAGTCTACAACGGTAAGTTGGGCTGAAGAACATCTCTAGTAATTCGTAACTAACAGATGCCACTTAGATTACAGGGCCATTCGATGAAGAGCTGGTTTCCAAACTTCCTCCGTCGCTGAAATATATCTGCCACAACGGCGCTGGATATGACAACATCGACGTTGATGCGTGTACAGCTAAGGGTAATTGCAGGCTATCAGAAATATCTAGGACATTGTTCTAACAGACTGGCAGGTATCCAAGTATCGTCGACTCCAGTAGCGGTCAATTCTGCCACCGCCGACATTGCAATTTTCCTCATGCTTGGCGCCCTGCGACGAATTCACGCTCCCTACAGTGCAGTCCGCTCCTCTCAATGGCGTGGTTCTGGTTTCCAGCTCGGTCATGACCCAGAAAAGAAAGTCCTCGGAATCCTCGGTATGGGTGGAATTGGAGGCGAGGTGGCCGCTCGCGGACGAGCTTTCGGAATGACGATCCAATACCACAACCGCTCCCAGCTATCACCCGAGGAGGAGAAAGGCGCAAGGTATGTTAGTTTCGAGGAGTTATTAAAGACAAGCGATGTCCTGAGCATTAATCTCAGCTTGAGGAAAGAAACCGTAGGCATAATTGGGAAGAAGGAGTTCGGGTTGATGAAGAAGGGTGTGGTTCTGGTTAATACCGCGAGAGGAAAGCTGATTGATGAAGCTGCGCTGGTGGCTGCTCTGGACGATGGAACAGTATTCAGCGCTGGATTGGACGTGTATGAAGAAGAGCCGAAGATTAACGAGGGGCTACTCAATAATCCCAATGTTGTTCTGCTACCACATATTGGAACCGCAACGGTGGAGACTCAGGTACGTATTCTTCCGCATGTGGCGAGAGTGATTACTAACCTCTAACAGAGAGACATGGAACTCCTCGTGCTGGAGAATATTGAGAGTGCAGTGAAGACCGGCAAGCTTGTGACACAGGTTTCAGAGCAGGCGAACAAGTCGAGGCTTTAACATGTTGCACATCTTCTTACAATAGACCTGGAATTCAAGTATACCTAGATATAATGGATACCACAATCAAAGAAAGTAGAAACACTGAATATTAGCTCCTACCTCATATGTTATTTTATTTGGCTGAAGAGCCGAATGCTGTCACGCGACTGCGAAGTGATGCCACTTATTTCAGCTGACACTTCTCTTCTTTCATTGTTACAACGCCTCATGATTCCCCGCAATGCAACCATTATATCAAAGTAAGTAATATCTCTCTATCATCTAGATAATCTCCTCGCATAATCTCATGTACATATACTCCCCTTCAATTAACTTCCTAACCCACCTCCTCTCCCCCCCTCTAATCAACTCCCCCAAGAATCACTCCATCTCCCAAGATACCGCCTCTCGACAACGTCGGACGGTTCTCCTCCATCACCATCCAGCCACCCAACGATATTCTTTAAATCATGCTCTCCGCTCTCCGTCAGCGTCTGACTCGAATCATGTTTCCTTTCCGCTCTCCTCTTTCCCGATCGCCTGCGCTCTGTAGACTAACCGTCAGCGATCCGCTAGGACTGGGCTGATCGAGTTCTGTCTCCTTCGGCCTAGCTTTCGTAATGGAACCTGTTTCGGACCTAAGTTTTAGCTTTTGGGAAGTCGGTCGCTGCTGTGTTGGGAGTGTGCGGGGTTAGAGAGAGATGGGGAGGGTGAGGGTGAGGGTGAAGGTGAAGGTGATAGATCGCCGGACTTTGCTGCTGCTGTTACAGGATAGGTTATACTTGCGCCTAAGTGAAGGGTTAAACCTCGCTTGACAAGATTCTGGAGTTGGTTTTAGCACGATGAATTCAAGCTTGAGCTTGATGCTGTACACGAGTGGATGGAGGGAGGGTGCATTCATTTGATGGTGAACTTATCCGCGTAATCGGACGCTGTGAGAATGGCGTCGAGGACGATGACGAGGAGCTGGACGCCCAGCAGGAGACCGATAACCTTCCGGGTTCGCATCGGGTATCCGATATTCAGGAAGCGACGGGTGTGGTAGATGTAGAGGATAGAGATGATGGTTTCCTGAAAGCTGAAGATGGTTTGCTGGATGCGTTCCATGATCTCCATGGGGTGGTAGTAGGCATGATGATTCTTCGTCATGAGGCCCGACTCGAAGACGATGACGGGGGTGTGGCAGATGAGAGCGTTGGCGAGGATGAGGACGAGGAGCTACTTGAGGATCCGGGGATTTTTGGATGACTAGGTGAAGTCGGGACCAGAGCACGATGGAGAAACCAGTGACGTTCGCCACCCAGCCGATCTTACATACGATGAAGCCAGGTAACATAACAACTCACATGGCGGAAAAAAATCCAGACCATTCACCCCACGAGATTATGGAGTATGAAACTGCATATATCTAGGAGAGTTGAGTAAGATTGTATTTCGTAGCTTGCGGAACTTGAGTACGTGCGATGGGTGGGTACTGTAATTGAAAGCGAGATGATTATGACGATGATATTGAGTGAGTGATGATAATTCATACCTACTATGTATCACAAAGAGCAACAAACTGCTGTTTCTTGATGAATGGATTTTTCCAGGGCATAATAGTTTTTTTTTTTCCCGCATGACCGTGCCGTGGGTGGAGTAGGTGCAGTGCAGGACTGTCTTGATGGGGTTTCCCATCTTTGATTGATTATATTTGGCTGTCATGGCTATGGTAAACGATGGTAGGGAAGACTAAGCTGTTGATTATCGAGCTGGAGCAGAATGATCAAAACTCATGAAGTCAGGCCGCTCCTTCATTACTCAAGGAGGAAGAAGTTGGCGCGGCGGAACGAGTCATGAAAAACCAAGCCCCCTGCCCTGGCCTGCCCTTATCGATCGTAACCGAGCCAGCCAGCCAAGCAGCCCACGATAGGTTTAGCGGATGGATATGGATATGGATGTGGGTACAATCTTTATCCGCTACTAACCACACAGCTGTATAACACGAAGTAAGCAAAACGTAATCCAATCCCATGTGATCATGGCCGTTTGGTAAGCATCATTCGCCTCTACTTGTTCACAACATCACAACTAACATCGTATCTCAGGCGGAGTGGTTAACGCGACAGACTTGAAATCTGTTTCCTTCGGGAGCGTAGGTTCAAATCCTGCAGCGGTCGATATCTTTTTGGTGTTTTTTTTTCCTGGTTGGTCAGGAGGGATCGGTTTGGACTTTTTGAAGGATTGAGTGGGTGTGGGTTGGTTGTATGAAGTACTACTGTATTGATGAAATATTCGGGGTAGGAGGGACAGCGGGGTTTTTTTTTTTGATTCTTTAGCCGAGAAGGTCCTCCATTTGTCCTGGTCGGCCTGCCTCGGCTTCTTCTGTGTCCGGAGAAGCACGGCGGCATCTACCTTGTTCTTTTATTGTCAGAATATAATACGAGTAAAAAGTATGTGATCCCCGAGGTTCCGACGACCACCACTTTTCGGCATAGCAGGTCAGGCACCTCAATAATTAAGTCCGATGCTCAAACCCGATACCTATTCATTCCCTCCATCCGTACCGAGTACTTCGTACTAAAAACCCTCCTCTCGCTTATCCAACCCACTGATTCCATTTAATTTTAATTCAACCACGCGCATGCCCTAATCAAAAAAAACCCAACCCCTAACAAAAAAAATAGAAATCCTTTCCACACAAAGAAAAAAATAGCCAAAAATATATTCTCATATGAGATGACCTACGTGGGACTCGAACCCACAGCCTCAAGATTAGAAGTCTTGCGCGCTACCATTGCGCCAGCAGGCCCAAACAAACAGATGGCGAGATCTGCTGATTGATGCCGGGTCTTTTGGTTAACTCGCTTCTTAAAGCCCAGGACCGGATCGTGGGGTGTGCAGGCTCCACTCCACATTTCCTTTTGCCGAGGTTTACTCGATGGGTTACTTATGGGTGGTGCTGGTGCTGGTGCTATGGAATTTTTGGTCTAGCTTACTTGGATGGGAATTACCTATAGCTAGGTGTTGGGTTTTGAGGAAGCCAATGGATTTTTAATGAGGAGAATTCTTTTGTGGGGTTTGTATTTGTATTGTGGGATGGGTATTTTTGATTCTTTTTTTTTGGCTCGCTTCCAGCAAGGTAAAAGGGTTCTTTTTTGTGGTCGTTTCTTTAATTTGAATGAATGGTGTTTTGAGTGAGTGATTTCTAAGTTGGCTAGCTGATGATCTATTATATTATTGAATTACAGGAAAGTGTGTGTGTGAGTCTGGTCAAGTAGTTTTCGACTTCTAGCAGATGAGAGGTGCCTTGATTATTCTTCTTGTCATTCCATGTCATGGGTTTTCTTCGGGGATTTTTCTCTCTTGAAAATTTTCACTATTGTATTGATCTGACAGGTTGCTCTCTGGCGATCCAAATTTTAATTTCTTTATTCATGCATGAAGGCCTACATAGAGATATAACTAATCACATCCTCAGTTATATCTAAGGACTGATTCATTTGGTGATTTGCCAACACTTGTCTCCAAATTTAGCAGGACTTATCCGGCATGCTCTTTCTAGCAAACCATCGTCAAGAATATATTTTAGACATTCCACCACCATTAATAGAGTCTACGACATTTCCAACTCTCCGCTACATCTGGATCCCCATTCCCATCATACCTTGCCTGACTTGGATACGGACAGATCGGTCGTTGCCTTTTAACCCCCAACCCCACCGTATCATTCACGTACTTCGTCGCCACAATCTCCTGCGGTGCAACACCCCTCTCAACCCACTCCATCAGCGCCATCAGAACATCGTGTTTCGAATCCTCAAACCCAGACACGCTCTTCGTCGTCGGTCCTAGTCCAAAGGATTGCCCACCTCCGCCGATATACCACGGTGCATCCCCGATGGAACTGCTACAATGCTGCATGCCAGGGATCAAGTAAAATTTGTAGAACTCGGGGATGGAAATGCCTTGTGGAATCAGGGTGGCGAGGACTTGTTTATGGAAATAGATGCTGGCTTCTGCGGGGATTAATCCGTCAGAGAGCCCGTGGTAGTGAATCAGCTTTCCGCCTCGCTTGGCGAATCGAGAGAGGTCGAAATCGTCAGCGTTGGCATTGCCTGGATTAAGCTCGTCGCCGAGCTGGACAGTTGGCAGATTGTAATCTGTGAACCAGTTGTACCCCTCTCCAGTGATGTTCAACACAAAATTGGAAATCCAGGAGGTCCCGTAAGAACTCGGCATGCCAGAATCAGTGTTGAGCAAGAATGGATATTGCGTCTCGGAACCGAGCGAAAAGTGTGGGAAAATGAAGGTATTGTTGGTCTCCACCCAGTCATGGTAGATTTTATAGAGAGTCTTTAGCTGTGGTGGTGTGAGACACATGCCCTTGAGTGATTTCGGAGAACAGAGCAACGTTTCCATGAAGAAGTTGCAGCGATCGGGGTCGGAGATGATTCCATCGGTAAGGCCATCCTGTGGATCACATTGTCGAAGCACTTCATCCCTAATGACTGGAAATAACGAAGAGGGAATGTGATACGGGGCATCGACTGGTAAATTCCATAGCCCGACTTCCAGACTGAAGGGCTGCAAGCGGGAAGTCCACCATGCAGGTGCGGCGGCTATCACACCATCAAAGTCTTCTGGATACTTCTGCAGTTCCTTCAATCCCTGTCTTCCCCCTGTTGAACAGGCTGAATAATATGAGTATTGGATCTCTGACCCGTAGTATTCCTGGATGATGAGCTTCGACAAAGCCACCGAACCATGCATAGCTCGATAACCCCAATCGATCCGAGTCTCAGGATTATTCAGTGCCCAAGAAGCGTCACCGGATTCCGACAGATGGCCGGTATCAGTTGACATTGCTGCAAATCCAGAGAGCGCACTTGTTTCCATATCATTCCAGTTGATACCGCCACCAAACCCTCCATTTCCCGAGGTCAGGAACCGGGAGTTCCATTCTTGTGGGAGGAAGAGCCCAAAATTGTAAGATGAGCTGGATGATGATACAACATTGACAGTGAGAGCGCACAGTGCTGGGAGTCCCACGGCGGGTGCAGGAAATGCTGGGGATGGTCGAGACCAGGAACCGTTGGCCGCGACAGGGACCGCATACAAGATTGTAGCGTGTGCTGGGAGTATATTAGATAACGATGCCGTAGAGCATGCGAGTGTGGGAGGAGCTGAGAAGTCATCAGAGCCCTGAGATGTCCAAGGAAACATCACGACTTGCATCAAGAAGGAGGACCACCAAGTCCCATTTTCTGTTGATGGGAAAGACATATTGGATGAATTTCTTCTCCCTTGAATAAATAGAACTGCATCAAACAAGCTTCCCAAGCTTTAGCTGTATGCTTTTATGGATGGCTATGGCAAAGCTAAGTTAACAGTTGACATGTAGGAGAGCCAGATGAAACCATAATTACAGAAGAATTGAAAATAGAATTTCAGCTGAGATATTACACGAAAAGAAATGAAAGTAGAGATATGTATCTAGGATACTTGCCGTTCGACATTACCGTCCCTTGGCAAGAAAACAGGCTGTAGTGATGCAGCGGGTCGAAGCGGGGGAAATGTGGGAGAGAAGCTCGGAAATCCCCCAGGCCATCTCCAGTAATGAGTTACTATATAAATATTTTAGCCTAAGGCTGCCACATATATGTACCTATACTTCGTACGTTCCAGGTCGAGAGTGTACCGAAGTCAACACTACGTAGTGGATACCTGAAGTAAATGTGCCAGATGAAATCATATAGGCAGGACTAGCACTGGAATACTTCCCGATACTCAACGAGAAATGTAGCAACTTCTTCACACACCTGAGGAATCTAAGGGTAAGCACCACAGATGAAAGATGGGAGAATGTACGTTAAGGAAAAGGGGAACTGGCGAGCATAGCTAACATAGTATGGTATTGGGTTTAGCCTCCCCTCTATGTATACCTTATCGAACCTCGTTTCAGCCCAAAAACTCCGTCTGCCCGTTCTAAGAAAGGTAACAGCAGGTGATATACAAGCAAGAAATACAATGTAACAAAAGCGCTCTATCGTAAACGCAGCTCATAATTTCGCCTTGACGTCACCTGCTGATGCACTAGCCTCCTTGTTGACGACTACATCTCCGCTCTTATCACTATTACCGAAGAAGATGACCTCAACTGTCAGATCATCCCTGCTATAGTTAGTATTGTTGCATGCAGAGGGATCACTGGAGCAAAGAAGATGACAAAGGGCGGGGGAAACGTACCTATATCGCCTCGAGTATGGTGCTGGCAGCGTGAGCAACGCGCACACCATATCCTGATCTTTCCCACCCAGGGCGTTCCTCACAAGATGCGTTGCAACATTCTTATCCTCCACGACAAACCTCTCCAACTCCCCACCCTTGACACCCCATTGCTGTTGTCTAATCGGCGTCTTCTGGCCATCTGGCTTCTCACTTTTCTTCCCTCCCTGCTCAACCGGAAGCCCCTTCTGCTGTCCAAACATCTTCGCCCAAGAACTACCATTCGATTCTCCAGATTGCTTCTCGATCCATTGGCCTACGAGACCAACGACCTCCTCGTTGGTGAGCATTTCCCAGAGACCGTCCGTGGCCATGACCACGAAATCTCCCTTTTCGGGTTGAATTTTAGTTGTGGTTACGATCGGTTCGGCGGTTACGTAGGGAGGAGTACGTAGTAGTTGGGAGGGGGTACGACCAAAGAAGGATTGCTTCAGACGCTCGGAAACTTCACGGGACCATTTATATGTCGCGTCCCCGAAGGCACGGGATGGCTCCAGACCGCCTAAGACTCGACCATTGCGGATCACGTTGGGTTCTCCGGGGTGTTGTTTTCGCATCCGGGCTTCTTCATCGGGGTTACTACCCGTCTGGTCGACGGAGAGGGGGGTGGCTGTCCATTTCCCAGAGTCGCCTCGACGACCGAGGACCGCGCGTGAGTCGCCAGTACAGGCTACGCGGAGGAGTTTGCTATTACTATCGTAGAAGGAGAGGAGAGCACAGGAGCCTGAGAGAGCTGGGGCGAGGAGTTCAGCCGCAACGAGCTTAGAGTTGGCTTTCAGGACTTTCTCTACGCTCTCATGGACGATTTCGTGGTCTAGACGATTGAAACCGGTCTTGATAGCTGCTTCGATAGCCTCTGAAGAAGGAGAATCGACGGCTGGATCCGCCAAAGCAGCTTTATATGTAGAATTTAATTCTCGAGCAACGAAGCTCACCAGTACTTGACGGAGCTTCGCAGAAGTAGTCCAACCACTGGTCATGTTAAAAACATCTCTTGACAAGATTGGACGTACTTACGAATGACCATCAAACACGCCCCAAAACATCCAATCGCTCGTAGAGTTCTTAGCAGTCGTAGCAGTAGATAATGCTTGCGGCAGCTCAATTATCTTCTCCACATGATCATCCTCAATGGGATCGTTGCTGGGTATCTGCACCACATCATACCTCACCACTCCCTTCCCCCTTCCCACCAGATACGATTCCTCATTTCTCCGTAATTTCTGCGTAGCTTGATCTGGAGTTAACATCTCCAGTACTTTCCTGCCCGATTCGTCGGTATCCTTTGATATTGGTCCGTCCCCAGTAATTGCACCAGTGTATAACGAATCCGCACCAACAATTAAGGCCTTCCTTTCCACGTCCGACCCCTCTGTTGGCACAGGGCCGTAAAGCGTAGGGGTCGTCGACAAACCCCTACTTTGCTGCGCATAAGGAATATGATTCACAACCCCTTGGCCAAAATCTCCGGCTTGAGTTTTATAGGTGTACCAAGCTCCATAACCCACGAGTCCAGAAACAACAGCGACCGAGAATCTGCGAATATACATGGAGGAGGAAGCTTTCGAGGTAGCAACGATCTTCGAAGGCCTGGTCGCAGATGTAGAGGTTGGGTCTGTTCGGCCAGAGTAGTGTCGAATGCCTAGGGCATAACTTGAGGATTGGAAGGCCCCTGATCGGATTCGGAGAGACAGGCTTCGAGAGGGAACGAGGCGTGCTGTCCGAAGTGCTCTGACTGCTGCTCGACGCATTGGATTGTTGTGGGAAATTCAGCTCAGCCCTGAGTCTGTGGCCTGGGCTATGTGACAGCTTGGGGAACTCTGACACCCGGTTACGCTAGCTTGGCTGGTCGAGGTTGAATATCGACGCAAGTAGTGGTAATGTTGGAAACGTAGCTAATCTTTAGTGTCGCAGCATCATGTAGTAGGAGAGAAGCAGATATCTATCCTTAGTACAAGGACGCGGTGTTGCACGAGTCGATTGTTGTGAGCTTTCAAAGTACGTTCTAACACTCGCGTGCAGGGCGAGAGACCTTTGTCCGGGGTTCTGCCGATGGAATGCGTCATGCGCCGAACAGGAGCATTTGATAATATCTCCGAATTCCTTAGAAGACAATTCCGTATCATGTTACGCTTGCCACAATTGTCCACAAACTAACAACCCTGAGTGTGTCAATATGTCTAGCAGACAACTACGGAAGCTTCAGCAGCAACGAGAGCTGGAACGGGCGCAACTCCAAGCACAAGAAGAGGAAGAAGAATCAGAAGATGAGCCTGTTGCGCATACGAAGGCAAAACCAACATTCTCATTCGCAGACCTCGCAGACTTCGATGACAAGGATGAGGATGAGGATGAGGATGCAGACGAAGATGAGAAGGGGTTAGATACACCAGAACCCGCGGTCATAGCTACACCTCCTTCGAAAAAGGCCAAGAAGGGAAAGAAAAAGAAGAAGGCCAAGAAGGCGAAAGATATCTCCGTAGAGAAAGGCATGCCCAAGAGCGACGTCGATGATATCGATGCTGCATTGAAGGAATTGGCGCTCAAGACGTCAGCTGGTGGTGCGCAAGCAGATACCAGGCTAACGGTTGACCCAGAATACGAGAGAGTATGTACATTACTTGGGATCAACACACAGCACTTGAAAGTAGCGAACGAGATGCGGAATTTGTTTGGCAAAGCTGCTGTGGAGGTAATGGATGAGCCTGGTGGACCTGCCGGCCGAGGGGGGCGAAGACCAAGACAACGCGGACAGAATCAACAGCTTGATTTGGAAACAGTCTTGAATGGACAGCACGCTCCTGGAAAGGGTCTCTCGGAGTTGACATTACGGAGAAATATCTTCATACAGGGAAAGGAGGATTGGCCGAGAGCGACAACAGGCGGGCTGACGATGGCGATTGTGGATGACAAGACAGACGACGGGACAGTGGAATTTCGATATCTGCATGATCAGACGTATCAAGCTTTGCAGCAAACTTTCTATGGATTTGTGGAGATGGGAGATCCTAAGAATTTGATTGCGCTTTTAATCAGGAATCGTAAGTCATATTTTCAGCTGGTTGAGGTGGATGCTAACAATATCTAGCTTATCATATTTCACTCCTTATCCAAGTCAGCAAAATCGCAAAAGACCAAACCGATCATGCATTGTCAGCAGATCTACTGGAGCGAGCATTGTTCAGTTTCGGGCGAGCAGCAACCTCTCTCTTTGGTGCTAAGCTCGCCCGAGGCAAGGCTCGAATGGATTTCGCGCGACCTGAGAACAGAGAACTTTGGCTTGCCGCATATCAATATATCAAATCCTTACTTATGAAGGGAACATATCGAACAGCTCTAGAATGGGCTAAGTTGATTCTCAGTCTCGACCCAGAAGGAGATCCTTATTGCATGAGGCTCTTGATTCATCAACTGTCTCTTAAAGCGCGAGAATTCAACTGGCTATTAGACGTAGCTGAGAGCGAAATTCCAGATATATGGACGCCACACACTCTTGAGCGGAAGTGCTGTGCAGCATCGCATACCACTCCTTCTCTCGCATTCGCTGCATTGCAACTCAAGGAGAGCATACAATGTAGAAAGCTCTTAACGGAATCTATGCAAAGGGTCCCGTGGCTCTTCACCCACCTCTTCAAAGAACTCTCCCTTGACGCACCACCTAGCATCTGGGGTATACTGCCAAGGACAGACGCTGAATCTCTCTTCACAGAGATGTACATACTTCAAGCCAAAGACCTATGGAATACTCCAGAAGCAACTGCCTTGCTCATGGAAATCGCTCACACCATCCCCAAAGTTAACGTTGACTCGATCCCTAGGCTGGATAACGCAGAGATGACACTGGACGTTGTTCGTTTCGTTTACCTTGATAACACACCAGCTCTTATGGCTCTCGCTCCAAGCAATCTGCTACATAGAAGTAACAACTCCGACTCAGACCCTCTTCCGCCAGACATGAACGTCTACTCCTACGAACATCAACGCGCCGCAATTGAGGGCCGTGACCGTGGTGCCCCCGGCGACGCTTTTGGGGACTATTTGAATCCTTTCGCAGCCATGCGACAGCTGATGCCCGAGTTACGCCGCGGCGCAGATGACGACGATATCGATGTCGAGAACGAAGGTATGGATGGATTCTCTGACAGAGAATTCGAGCGTTATAGACTAGGCGCCGGACAAGCTGGGTTCGAGGGCAACAGCGGCGAAGAAAATGCGGGCGAGGATTATGAGGCTCCAGATGGCGTTGAAGGCGACGATACTCCTCTGTCAGTCCGCCTAGCAAGGACATGGGTGGAGCTGCTCTGGGGACGTATGGGCCCATTTGGAGCTTGGGGTGAGGGGGGTGAGGAGGGTGAGGACACGGATACTGATGAGGAGATACTATTAAATTCGTCGAGCTCTTCGCTCTAGGTTAGACTCTGATATCAATGCTTGTTAAAGCCCTCAAGGTTGTTTCGCCCTCTAATTTTAGAACATCTGCACACGAACAAACAACCTAGAAAGCTTCACTCTCCCCCCACCAGTTCACCCCGTCAGTCCTCACGTGATCATATCTAGATTCAGCCAAATTTTCCGTTCCTTTCTTTCATTTCCCAGTGAAACCTGCTCAAGACAATCCATCCAAGCCCCTTTATCATCATCAATCCCAACATCTCGCAAAAGATACCCCTCGCTAAGCCCAAAACCTGAGCAAGTTTCATTTCTGCCCCAGGTCCCTATTCCCACTCATGAAACAAGCGCTAGCGGCCGCGGCTGATTGCGCCTTTCCTCCACGACGACGTGCGATTAGAAATACGGCCTGAAGACAGCAGCTGCTTGAATAAATACCCAACCTCTCCTCTCTTTCGCCTCCTTCTTTTCCTCCTACTCAAACTTTCCTCGAAAAACCAACCCGTCATCGGAAAACGTACATCGCAGAAATACAACTCTCGAAAGTCAACATCAAACTACGAAATCTACCCCGCCATTACATTTCCGTCAAAAAACAAACATAATAGCAACCGCAAATATGTCCGCTGAACAAGACCACACCTACAAGTTCAACGTCAGCATGAGCTGCGGCGGGTGCTCCGGCGCCGTTAACAGGGTTCTGGGAAAGCTTGAGGGTATGCCTCTTCTTCTTCTTCGTCTTTTTTAACTTTCCACACCCAAATCCCCCCTCCCCACCCCATCCTCGAAATGCGACGCCGTGAGAATCTAGCAACTAATTATGTCACAACAGGCGTCAAATCCTACGACGTCTCCCTCGATACCCAAACCGCTACTGTTATTGCCGAGTCTTCTCTCTCCTACGATAAAGTCCTTGCTACGATCGCGAAGACGGGAAAGAAGGTTAATAGCGGAGAGGCGGATGGTGAGGTCAAGAGTGTGGATGTTGTGCCTGCTTAGATTGAGTAGGGAGGAAGTGGGGTGGAAGAGAGCCCTTGAATAATCCTGCGTTATAGGGGTGGAGGTTGGAATTGGAGATGCGAGGAAGGACGATTGAAGCAAGGCGTTCTTTTAGGGATATAACTTGATAGGTGTATAAGCATGCGTTGTCTTACAGTATGAGATGAGCGAAGGAAGTGATTTGAGGGAGGAGTAGAGATGGAGAATAGCAGTCCAGTGGACTAGACTAGTAGGATTTAGATTCCAATGAAAGAAGAATGGGCGTTCTACATCTTGCGATTATTTTGGGTCATCCCCATCAGGGTGTTTATTTGTCTTGAAATGAGATGCAGGGGGCTTATTCCGTGGTCATAATTAGAGACTGATAACGGATACATGTACAGATTTCATGTGCAAATTCTTTCTCGTTGAACGATTTGAACCAAAGGAAATAATTACTCTTACATACTATATGACCAAATCTCATCATCGTCCCTGGACTCCTCCATCTTACCTCCGTGTCTTGGTGCGCATCTCAGAATTGAAACTGCAGTTCATCAATACAGTACGAAGGGAACCACCAGAGAAACGGCCACTCTTTCTTTCCAATATCTCGAAAATAGTAGAACCGTTTCTAGTAAGTTATAGCTTAAGCCTTAATACAGTACTGTAACAAAAACCGAATGTTATTCTATATACAACTGATTCTAACGAAATGCAAACTTCATTAATGCTAGGTAGTATATATACTTGATCTAATTCGGAGATTTAGTAGTGCTACTTATCAATAACAGAAACAAATATCACGACTTATGATACTATACAAGTAACACCGGCTAAGAGAACCGGCCAATTCTCTTTCTTTCCAATATATTGAAAAGAGTAGAACCGTTTCTAGTACAGCTTAAGCCTTAATATAGTATTGTAACAAAAACCGAATGCTATTCTTTGTACAACTAATTCCAAAGAAATGGAAACTTCAGTTATGCTAGGTGGTATGTATATTTGATCTAATTCGGAGATTTAGTAGTAGGTCGAGGACCTACTTTCTTTCTAGCTACTTTGACCTACTACAGTATTTGGAGTGCTATCTATACTGTAATGACAAAAACAAATAGGGACTGTATCAAGACTCTTGATACGCAACTGGGCTTTTGTTTCTTCTATGACGCTAGATTTGCCTGCAATGGTGGTCGTTTCCCTTCCCAGGCTTCCCTCTTTTACACTGTACTACTTTCATTCGCTATGATATATAATTAGTTACTATCGTTACTTATATTATCTATAACAATGTATCGTCGATTTTGATCACTTGTTTATAACGTTAATAGGATCATTATTATCACCAGAGGTATTGATACAGTAGGACATGCGATGTTGAAGGAATCCTTTTGTTGATGGACTTCGTAGTATAGATACTGTAGTGTTAAATACACACAGTGGGCAATCCTTTTACTGTAATGCGCTACCTGGGACGACAATCTAATTCTGGTATTGAGTCATGTTGGAGACATCCGTTCTACTATTTCCAAGACATTAAAAAGAGAAGAAAGACTTACTAAATAGGAAACCGAGGGTTCTTGCTACAAGTCAACAACAATTTTCGAGTATAAGAATCTTCAATAAAAGTATTATTACTATAGTCTGTAGCCGTGATACTATACTCCTCTAATACGTTGCGATGCTAGAGTACTGTTACATGTAATAACAATCAAGTGATGTAGCGAAAATCCCCTTGCATTCATGATTCATCTAATGTATTTCTATTCAATCATGTCGTCCTTCGCCTGATACTGTACTATAAATTAAGCTAGAAACCTAATATCTAGATGAACAGAGTATTTTTCTTTGTTTGCATGAGCTATGTAACGATGTAGGTATGTACATGTATGGTGGTTTCGGCGGGTACTTCTTCGTATTCACTTGCATATACTTTGATGTACATGTGAGAGTTTCAGTACAGAGAAGAAGTTAAAAGAGATCTTGGGGTTTACTTGCTGTTTGAGATACCCTTTCCCTCGGTTCCTGTGCGATTTGTGTGCGTAGAGGTCGACTTGAGCATCATGGTACCCTAACTATAGGTTGGTTGTTGATCCAGGAGACAAAAATAACGACTCAGGTTACAGTCACCCTGGGATTCGACTGTAATGTGGCTTGAAAGTATATTCATCGACACATGCTTCTCCAATAGCAATGTATCAGACGTCGAGCTTTCTGTGAGATCATATGATGAGGGCAGCCCAAACATAAAGCAGGGAATATCTCTTTCATGAAGTCTCGCTCGCTTGGCGCCAGCCTCCAAGTCGTGGCGCCGGCAGAAGAGCTGAAGAATATGTAATCGACGAACTCAAATCAAGTACTGCACAGCAGAGTACTTCGTAGAATCGGTAGTGCAGTCAGCAGCTGAATGTTCAGCCCAAAGTGCGAAAGTTTAGTCTTTGCGAGTACTGTATATAGAGTTGGGTGCTCCACAAGATCACTCTCGGGCAAGGGCTCGTGACATTAATTATGAATATACGAAGTACTTAAATTTCGTACAGCACATACCAAACATAAAACTTAAATCCCCCATCCTTGTCTTGTTCCATCCCACATCCTCCAATTACTTCTACGAAGCTGAATGGTACTTCGTAAAAACAAGAAATCCTTCTAAACTATGTCTGCATCCAGTGTCCATCATCGCTGGTTCTATATACAGTACATGTAGAAGAGAAATAAAAAGAGATCATACCACCGACCAAAGAATTCGAATGCGTGTGCAGCAATATTTTTTTGGCCCAGATCGTGGGAATGGACAGTACGAAGTACAGTATCATCAATGCATGATATTCATACTTTGTACCTGCAGTGTACTAGTACTGTATCGTATCGTCCGAACTTTGTAGATAATAATAAATTTTGAGTCTTGACACTAGACCGGTTCCGCGATCCGTGGAATGAAAAGGAAGTACCGATATATAAAGTTTTAGAAGCCGCATGTTAAGCGTATTATTGCCGTTCCCCCCTAGTGTGGTATCCCGTTCATGGCTTTCGTGAGCTGTGTCTTTCTATTATCTCCTCTACTTATGCATCTGCTCTTAATTATTGACTTGAATAATAAGTGGTTGGCCATAAATCCTCGTTTTGCGTTCATTAATCTTTTCCACATCCGTCTCAAGCGTTCACAGAGAGATAATTCGCTGCACAAAGTTATACTTTGCGACCGTTAGCTCCTGAACGATCCACATTCTCCACCAATAAAACCAATAAACACGATCAAACAGTGTAGCATCATCATACTTTTCAGCTCGTTTTTTTTTCTTTTGCAACAAACGATTGAGCCAAGTTGAATCTACAAAGTACACACCTATGATACTGTAGCCTGGAGGCTGGTGGGCAGCTCGGATAGCATATTACTACTTCGTACGAATTCGAACCTTGAAAGGGTCTGTAGCGGTGCCAGTGCCAACGCCTAAGCTTTGTCTTCACCTCCGAGTAAAGCAACTCTCCCTTTCTCTCTTTCAAACAGTCCAATATGCGAAAAGTAGTTGTCCAGTTTGTATACTGTACTGTACTATTGAGACGATCAGATAAAAACAAGAGAACAAAACCTTCACCACGTGTTCGCATCGTTCCGAGGTTCCTTGCCTTGCCCGAATATATTAAAGTTCTCAATCATCTACCGACTCCCCATTTTTGTTTCACGGTAAAGTCAATCTCTCCCTAATTTGCTTACTTTGGTATTCCATGTCCATATTACACCCTGCCTCGGTGCTATTGCTATTCCGTTACCGTAATAGGGGATGAGCGATACTTTGTCCCTCGAAAAAATGAGCTCATGTGTGCAAGGCGCTTGGCAGTTGTCTGTAGTAAGGTTTGATTGCGCGTCAGAATTAACTCAAGGTTTTCAGGGAACTAAATGATGCCTCCGAAGTTCATGCGCCACAGCCGGAGCTCGAGTATATGATCGTGAATTTCCCCGGCAGCTGAGAGATTCTTCTTTCCACCCCAAGGAGTCGCTCCTGCTTTCATTCACTCATTCTTCTATCGTCACTCATTCACAATCTTGTATTAATCCAGTCCCAGGTTATACGAGTTCTCTAAAGTCCTTCCGTAATCATGAAGATCTCATTCGCAACTGGCCTCACATGGGGCTTCTCAGCATTACAGCTGGCAAGTGCCAGATATGTGATGTATGTCGACGAGTAAGTAAACAATCCTCAATGATATATGAATATCAATCTCACAAGCAAAATCAGATGGCATCTTACAACCCTGCCAAACTCAACCGTTGCAGCCGGAATTGACACCGTCATCATGGCGTTCGCAAACACGTCCCTTTTTGTATCTCCAGCCGGAAACTACACCCCATTCGAATCAGTCTCAACCATGAGAGCTCGATTTGATGCAGGAACCAAAGTCATGGTCGCACTCGGAGGATGGGGTGATACTGCTGGTTTCTCGGTCGGTGCTGCCACTGCAGCTTCTCGCGCCGACTATGCCAACAATCTCGCCAACATGGTCAACAGTCTTGGGTTTGACGGAGTTGACATCGACTGGGAGTACCCGGGTGGTAACGGAGCAGATTACAGACAGAACCCCAACTCTGGCAAGGTTTCTGAGATCGAGACGTTCCCGTTGCTGCTTGCTGCGATCAAATGCGCCCTTGGCGACAAGCTGCTTTCGATTGCCGTTCCCGGACTCCAGGTCGACATGATTGCCTACACGGTTGAACAAGCGCCTTCCATCTGGCAATCCGTCGATTTTGTCAACATCATGACCTACGATCTGATGAACAGACGAAACAATATCACTACCCACCACACACCCGTCAACGGATCCTTGGCCGCTGTTGATCACTACCTTGACGTTCTTGGCCTCCCAGCCGCCAAGGCAAACCTCGGCTTCGCCTTCTACGCCAAGTACTTCATGACTGACCCAGCCTACACCTGTGATACTGGACTCGGGTGCGTTACCGTCCTACTCGAAGATGCCGCTGGAGCAGACACCGGCAAGAGTGGAGCAATTACATTCGAGACCGCCAACTACGCCTCTGCTGCTAGCAATTTGACCGTCACCCCCGACGGAAGCTGTGGCGCCGCGGCAGGATACAAATGCGCTGCCGGATACTGCTGCAGTGTCTACGGATGGTGTGGTAACACTGACGCTTACTGTGGTACCAACTGTCTCTCAGACTACGGTGTCTGCAACACCGTCTCCGTTCCTGCTTTGTTCACGTCCGCCCTGGCTGACGGAATCACTGACGAGGTCGCTGGAGGACAATACTACTATGACAAGACCAACAACATCTTCTGGACCTGGGACACTCCAACTCTCATTGCCAGAAAGTTCGAGGAGATCGTCAAGGCTCGGAACTTGGGTGGAGTCATGGCCTGGAGTGCCGGCGAGGATAGCTACGATTGGAGCCACCTTCTCGCGTTGCAAAAGGGAGTCAAGAGCATGACCTCAACCACAACAAGACGTGCACGATACCAGCAAAAGTAGGCGCGCACAGCAACATATGTAGCTGCGTCGCAACAACTTTGGGCTAATCACTGGGGAGGTGGATATCGTGTACAATTTTCATATTTAGTAGCCAGGTGAAGGGTGGAAAATTTTCTACCATCGTGAAGCAGCATACCCGATATCTTCAGTTCCTTATGTGACGACTGTAGTGACAACTTGAAATTGTAAACTATTTATTCAACTTGACTCTACATTCCTATATCGATCGTACTTCTATCTCGTAATGACAAGTGTTCAACAAGCACTTAGCTTTTGCAATCATTCTTCAGTTCATATTTCATCTGTAACAAGTAAGTACTCACCATCAATCACCTTCTATTCCAACAAGAACCCCCCCCTCTCTGAAATAAATATTTCCGAACAAAAGTCATAAATATCCTAACATATATATATATATCTGATCCTGCCCTGGCACCAATTCATCGATCCATCTACTTCCTCTAATATACGATCCTCAATCTTGAAAAAAAAAAGCTAACTTAAAGTCCGCTTCGCACCGTGTTTAATATATAGTAGATAGGTAGGTCTCTTGAAACCAGCTATATATCATGGATGTGGGGAAGATCTCTTCGTGGTGCGCCTATGTTTATAGAGAGAGATATAGATGCTGTATGCTAGATAGCTGCTGCACAGTAACCTAGGCTATCGCTCGCTTGCTTACTGGGATGTTTTTTCTTTTTTCAATTTGGAAAAGATTAATAAAAATGAGTTATTTTCTTTTGCGCCGGGGGAAGGGGGGATGTTTTCTTTTAGATGATGAGGGGAAGGGGTTCTGAAATGGGGAGCGAGAGTTGGATTGGTAAATAGGGGTAAGTCGCAGGCTAGCGCTGTAAGCGAGGGGGATGTTGATTACTGACTGATCCGATGATGCACGACGTAAACACTTCAAATTATAAGTTAGTTACTACGGATCTTATAGTTTTGGGATCGAAGTAGATCTAGCTGAATAAGATTATACAAGTTAATTTTAGATATTCTTTTTCCATTCTGGGGGAAGAGGTCTAATAGTCGTCGACTCCACTGGCCGCCTCAACCGCAAGCCGCACTCTGCCTCGGTTCGGCTCCCCGCATTTTGATCCCCGGCAGCATTCCACGTGGAGAACCTTCAGCGTCAGCTCCCCATACTTCGTACTGTATATCATCTCCCTCCACCCCTCCTCTTGTTCCTTTATTATCTATATAAGATTGACGACCACCTTCTGTATATGTTATGACCCGATATCTCCAGTCGAGATACAAAATAACTAACAATCAAAACCTCTAATCCCATCCCGTCCGGCCTTCCACTACGACTTTCAATATGGTCATCAAACACAATGAACCATGCTACGTCCTCGGCGTAGGCATGACCAAGTTCATTAAGCCTAGGGGAAAGGTCGATTACACCGAACTAGGCTTCGAAGCAGGGATTAAAGCCCTGCTCGATGCCCAAATCAATTATGACGACGTTGACCAAGGCGTCGCCTGCTACTGTTATGGCGACTCTACGTGCGGACAGCGAGTTTTCTACCAATTTGGCATGACCCAGATTCCCATATATAACGTCAACAACAACTGCTCGACTGGCTCGACCGGCTTACACCTCGCCCGCAATGTCATCAGCCATGGAGGGGCGGACTGTATCATGGTCGTGGGCTTCGAGAAGATGAACCCAGGGAGTCTGCAGAGCTTCTGGCAAGACCGCAGCAACCCCACTGGCACATCAGGAGATATGATGAAGGCCACGCGCGGGCTCACGAACGCCCCTGGCGCTGCGCAGATGTTTGGCAACGCTGGACGGGAATACATGGAGAGGTGCGTGTGTCCCCTCAACCCTTCCTGCAGTTCCGGTAGAACTAGACTGACAATTACATCCTAGATATGGTGCCAAAGCCGAAGACTTTGCTGAAATAGCACGCGTCAACCATGAACACTCCCAGCGAAACCCTTACTCCCAATTCCAAGATGTCTATACCCTCGAACAGATCCTAAAAGCGCCCATGATCCACGAACCCCTCACGAAGCTCCAATGCTGCCCGACTTCCGACGGCGGTGCAGCTGCCATATTAGTGTCGCAGGATTTCCTAGATGCGAGACCGCATCTGAAGGAACAAGCTGTGTTGATCGCAGGCCAGTGCCTGGCGACCGATGCGCCCAGCCTATTCAGCAGGTCTGCCATTGATCTCATGGGGTTCGAGATGACCAAGTACGCGGCAGGGATTGCATTGAACGAAGCCGGTGTCAAGGCGGAAGATATCAAAGTGTGCGAGTTGCACGATTGCTTTTCAGCAAACGAGATGATTGTGATTGATGCGTTAGGGCTGTCACCTCCAGGCAAAGCACACGAGTTGGTACGCAGCGGAGGGATCACATACGGCGGCAAGGTCGTCATTAACCCCTCTGGAGGTCTCATCTCCAAGGGCCACCCGCTTGGTGCTTCGGGTATCGCGCAGTGCGCCGAGCTGGTCTGGCATTTGCGTGGGTGGGCGAATAACAGGTTGATCAAGGACACGAGTGTGGCTTTGCAGCATAACTTGGGACTGGGCGGTGCGGTGGTCGTGACGGTCTACAAACGAGCTGATGGGAAGAAGAGTAATGAGGCCGTTAGCTCCGAGGAAGTTGGCAAGCGGAATCGATTAGGGTATAATCCTGCTGTGGTGGCGAAGGGGTTTACGGAAGCGCAAGCAACGAGTGTGAGGAGTAGGACGAAATCAAGTGCTTGGGCCCTAGGTGATGTTGAGAAGAAGGTTGAGGCTCGATTTTAGGATTGTGTGATGTATCAAGGAATACGGTACTTTCTATATGATTTAATGAGATTTTGAACTTGTCCGTTTTAGCCTTCAAGATGCAGCCTTTCTACCTCATGATGAGTCGTCTGATAGCTACACATATGAAGTCCGGAATAAGACCTCCTCAATGTCGGAATGCCGTACATAGTCTTGAATCTAATTGAGATTCCGTGGAGGAATATGCAGGAATCCCTATATGCGGACTACTTCAAAGTATGGCTTGGCCTTGGGACGAGGATATCAATCTAGAACCCCCGTTCGTGACGGTGGAGATTGCATGAATTGCATGATTTACAAGAGATTCTAGGTGGAATATAAAGAGCAAGGCTATTGAAGGAGACTCGTCGAGTAAGTCTCAATGATTGACTCTCAGCTTATATGTCGATGAGCTAGAAGAGAGGTTTATGGGAACTTCGATGTTGGTACTATAGACAGACGGCTATGCTCTGCTGATGCTGCCTCCTGATGATCTCAAACATAATTCATCGATTGGTCTATGTTAGAGAGGTATGGAAATAGAGACAGGTCATCGCTGTGGTGGAACTGGATACATGCATGCTCTGGGCCTGGGGTGTTGAAAATACTATTCGAGGTATGTTCAATGGCATGGGTGGAGATATTGATTTTGAAGGGAAAATAATTCTCATGCCATCTGATACCTGAGCATCATACCTCCGATATTGATGGGAGGCATACCGCCAGGGTTGGGAAATTACTTGTCATTCATGATTTTACTTCGGAAGCAAAATTAACTGGTGGTGAGACGATTGTGAAAATTATTTCACTGTAATTTTCCTATATCAAAGATAGAATGGCATGTATAATTTAAGGAGTAGTTTCATATCCTCAGTCGAGTAAGTCCTTTCGCATAATTTAAAAGTATGATAATTCCAAACAGGAATTCCTGTTGGACGGGTTGAGACATATCACATATACTACTGTAAACTTTTTCTGACTTTGGTGTTGGATGTTCTGGGCTATGTGCGGAGGTATCATGGCCCCCAAAGGATTAAAGCAGACAACTTAATACTTGCTTGATCAACCGACGGGTAAAATATACGAGCCCCTTATACCAGCTCCAAACATTCAGCACCGCCATAGAAAGGGATATAGCATCACGTGGGTAGACCTTTTTTGCTCATTGGCTTGTCGAGGCTACGACCATATTAGTTGAGATAAGAGTACAATAGAAGAGATTTTGAAAGTCTGACTTATAGCTGTTGGTAGCACTGAAGGTAAAAGCGCTTCATGAAAGGGGACTTGAAACGGGATCACATGGCTAGGTGGGGGGAATCTCGCTTAGGCCTCGAAATTAACCCATCCACCTTACAAAGTAAAATGGCCCTCACTAAGCAATACATCTAAGTCGCTGAAGAACCTGTATCATCATTACAAGCGAGAGCTCGCAGAATCACAGTGGTGAACCGACTATTAGCTGTCGTTCTCTCGATTATCTCGGCCTTTCACGCTTGGATCTCTGGACGGCCCGCAGCACAGCCAAAATGAACACCTCTCTCCACGCAAACCGCGCAGGCCGCGGACAATCTTTAGGTCGAGGTCGGGGTCGTGGAAGCCATTCACGAGGCACCTTTAATCAACGTTATGACATAGAGTCAGGGTCCCCATATGTTCCAACAATCTCCCAAGTCGTGCCTGGAGCGCCAGTTTCTATTGTGCTCAAAGTGGACCAGCCAACTGGCCGCCAGGTCCAAGGCATGGTGGCCGAGCTTCTGACGAGGGGAAACCATCCGAGAGGTATCAAAGTCCGGCTGCAAGATGGGAGAGTAGGGCGAGTGCAGAGAATGGCCAGTGAAGAGGAAGCAAGGACCGGATCGGCGGGATTAAGTGGGTTGGGGAGGAATGGGGAGAGCGGTGGAGTCGGTTGGGGTGCGGGTGTACAGACGGCGTCTCAGCAGAGTGGGATAATGACTGGAAAGTACAGCGACTTCCGGATTGATAGTCCTGATGAACCGCCTCGGCCCGAGTTGAGTCTTGAAGACTATGTGGTGGTAAAGGGGAATAAAAAGAAGAGCCGACGAAAGGACATTAGTGATCTGGGACCAAGTATTCAAGAGAACGATGCCAGCCAAGGCGATACTTCGGATGATATACCTGGATTATCATCAGTAACAAGTCTATGTCCGGTCTGTGGGGAATTCGAGGGTGATGAGACTGCTGTCGCACACCATGTGAATACGCATTTCGACTAAGCTGGATCCCAAGGGAAGAGACTCGACCGCACTCGACATAGAAAGACAGTAGTTATCCTTCTTGGATGGGTTTTAGATTGGAAAGGTCATGAGTGAGAAGCAGAACACGGCAGTTTGACTCGTCGATGTTCGATAGGCAAGTAGAAATCTGACAGCAGGACCAGGAAACGAGAACTATCAACTCCTGCCTCTGTGACATGAGGGCAACTATTGATTGCCACGTCTCATAAGATGAACCAATACTCAGAGAAACCCAGCACATATTTTTGCCTGCTTGGCGGACTGAGAGTAAAAGGTGCCGCTTCGCCACCTCGAATGACAGCAACTCAATATCTAAGGTTGCTCCAACGCCAAAGTATATCTTGGCAGATTCCAGAGTCCATTACACAAAACACAAACAACTCTTTCCTCGTCAAATTGAGCCGACCCTTAAAGGCGAAGCACAAATTCCTAGAGACCGGGCACGTGATGGCGAAAACGCCCAGAAGTGGGCGGTGTGGAGGAGATGACCTGCCGAGCCAGGCAGCAAGATTCTGCCCCTACACAGCAACCCATAAGGAAGGGCTGAATACATCTTGACGTTGTTTCGTCGAGTATAGGATCGCTGCTAGATCACTTAACATCGCAGGAAATGGCATGGATGCCTCACCTCCAGGAACCTCGTCTGAGACTCTGAAATCAACTACCAGAAGTTCTGCCACAATGACTTCGAGTGAGCTACAAGGAAACCCGGAGTTTAACACAGAGGTCTCGAAGAGTGATGATGGCAATATGAAGAGGCAAGGGCGGAAGGGCCACACTAAATCCAGAACTGGATGCTTTAATTGCAAACGTGCTCGCATCAAGGTACGCAGGTCTACTTTGAAACATTGATTTTATCTGGGCGAAAGGACTTATGCCATACAGTGTAAGGAGAACCGGCCGAGGTGTGACTACTGCGCACACCGAGGCTTTAAGTGCGAATGGCCCGAAATTCAGATCACCCAAGTAGGGGCAGTGATACGGAGACCGGCCTCAGACACTTCAATCTCCACAAATCCCCAATCAAAGCTGCCAGTCTTCACAATCCAGGATTTTCGGTTGTTTAACCACTTCATACAATCAGCTTATCCATCTCACCCGATGGGTAATGATGCTGTATGGACACGCGAAATTCCCAGCATTTCACCAGATGTGAAGATCCCAAATTCTGCCCGGATATCGTGATTCATGCTAAAAGATTTCAGTATGGTTTCCTTCTGCACGCTATGCTTGCTTTGGCCGCAGCAGATATCGGCACACGAGATATTGACCAAAATATGAAGTTGACTGCTATGTCGCATCGAGTCAAGTCTATTGAGCTCTTGAACAAATCAATTGGTAATGGAATCACGACGTTCATACAGGGGAACGCTATGCTTGCGACCTGCTTCGCCCTTTTGTTCCAGTCGGTGTTCATTGAGGATGGCCTGGGCGAGTACATGTCATTTATTCGTGGCACAGTGGCCGTCGGTATGAAAATGGGGACGAGCCAAATGAAGTTTTTGTTCGTGAAAGCGTTCGGAGACGAGCAGCTTGAATTCGTTGGGCCTTCATTGAAGCTGGCGCCACTTGTTCATCCAGATGTCTCACGGGCAGCATGTAGGTCTCTCGAGAAATTTAGACTACTGTGTGAGAAGCAGTTCGAGCTTCAATTGTATGGTCGGTTATTGAGCATGGCTCGCAACCTTGTTACGTCGTCTCAAGATGGTACCTATTGTTCTTTCCCTTTATGATATACGTGCTGACATTGCGTTCAGCCTACATGGAGCTACGACAATATTACAATCTGTTCATAACCTTGTGTCAGGAAGATTTTATTCATTTTATAAATCAGGCAAATACAGTTGGCCGACTAATCCAGGCACATTTCGTAGCTATGCAACTCATTGTCAGTCGATTGAGCATGATTATTTTCCCCCAGCGTAGCTGTCGGTAGTACCTATTTCCATGGTACTTCCGAGTTAGCCTTGGTGTTGTTGATTGGTGTTCAATTGGTTCAATTGGGTAGGAGACGAGAGATTG
>QYAL01000062.1:131202-162337 GCA_003988805.1 Ploettnerulaceae sp. D365
ATGGGAGATGTGTTCTATATAAATAGGAGTTCGGCGGCGGTCCGTGGCCGAACCCGTGACCAGTGTCACGTGACCCACCATATCGATTTACCAACAGTAGCTAAATGTTGTCACAGATGACTCCAATCACGAGAGGGGAAAATTTGCATCGCAAGGCTGCTAATCCTATAGCTGATAATGATGGCACACAGCGGTCTGATGTTCCAACAGTAGGGTGGCTGGTCTCGCTGCACTCCAGCATTCCAGTTGATATGCTCGAATACTTTGAGTGGACGATATGGATCGAAAATCAGGTTCGGGACGGGAAACTATACAATGGCATCTATTGATGGGTCAATGTTCCTTTGTCATTTTTGAACTCAAAGCATCTAATTTTGACAATCCGATCTGACCGTTTTTTATCCGAACATCCTGGAAATATCGACAGGCATTTGAGCCTCCTCATCTATAAACAACCATGCTGATCAGTTGGGTGATGTTAACATGCTGCCCGCAGCCATGAAACAGCCACCAAAGAAGCTCGATTGGAATCCGAAGATCCCTGCAGCATCTTGAGATTTCCCCGCCCCTGCTTTGCCCCACCAAGATTCTGTGGCACGAAAAGAGAATCTTATTTGTTCGCTTATTTCCGTTCTTCGCTTTTCGTATCGGACCCCCCTTTTTGTAATGGCTTGATGGCCTCGCCAAACTTTAGCGCACATAGCAGCGAGGCGCAGGTACAAGGCACGTCCAGTCAGGCCGAACAAGGCTGGACGACGGAAAGATATATTAGTATGCATCATACGAGCCTCTTGGGGGGCAGGTTTCCATCTTCGTTGAACTTGAATGTATATCTATAGCCAAGTGCCTCATGGACAAGTCTTGAAACTGAGAGCCAAGACCCAAGTCATTCTATAATCCAAGTTTGGATAGTAGCTCTGATAATATATCGAAATTCGATACAATGACGCAAATAAAGACCGAATTACCTCTTCGTCGCTTTCGATCGACTGTCTACGCGCCGCATGTTTCCTCTACAACCTTGATACTTCCGCCATGTGCTACCTCAGAGGCATTCGCCTCCCAAAACCATCTTTCTTGGGTACAATTCATCCCAACCTCAATCCTCCAGATTCAATCTACCGGTAAAGGGCTCATTTCCTTCCCACTCTCCACGAACGAACTTTGCATACCGATCTTTGCATGCGATGAGAATAGAAACACAGTGAGGCCGAAATGGCTGTCACTTCGCCCAAAGAGGAAGAGCGGCGGCTGCTATCTCGTTGATGCAGAGGATGAGAATCAAACGGCTATTTCACGAACAAAGTATCGCTTTGGGCCTGGCCGACCTCCATCTATTCGCATCGGGCGCGATACTGATAGTTTCGCCGATTCCGACTCCGAATCCAGAATTGAAAATGGTTCTAGCGACAACTCATACAAGAAAATTGACTTTCAAGTCACAGTCCAGCATGAAGCCAACAGACGTAACACTACTACTAGCAGTAGCCTACAAGAAAATTGTGAATTCCAACTGACCAGTAAAAGCCCCTTCAGCCGGTCGAAACAATTCACATCTCCCGCCTGGGGACTCTTCGAATGGCGGTACTCCAGCCGCAAAGAAAAAGCTTCGTTCTCCCGCAGGTCAACCCCCTCCACGAAGCCCAACAGCATCTTAGTGCTGGAACGTATCACTAAACGCGAGGACGGGAAAGAAGTTGAAAGAGTTAGAGTTGCACAATTGATTCGAAGCAGTGAAACCAGAACACCAGGTTCCAGACCCAGCTCGGCGGGAAATGGAGGGAGGTTGGAACTCTGCTTGACAGATCGCGAGGGCGTGGTGCTGATTGACGAAGTGACGGTTGTGGTGACTGTGCTGGTTATGTTGGAGAAGGAGATTGATCGGTTGAGAGCGGCGCAGATTGCGGTGATGAGTGCGGGGGCTGGTGGTGGATCTTGAAAGTTGTTGAGACAGATCTCCTGGTTCTGGAATGAAATTAATATTGGTCGTTCTTTTCGTTTGTATGATTAGCGATAGTTTGGCTCTGTGTTTGGTCACATTTTCGTTTGGCCGAGTATCCTAATGAAACACCATTTTCCCCAAGACGCTCTTGACCATCTGTGGCTTTTCATATGATGTATGGTGCAAAAAGGACATAGAAGATTGTATTGAAACAGCCCCTCAGTTTAGTGACTGGATGAGGATAGCCTAGATTAGAATTCCGCGCGACAACTGTAAAATAAGAGCAACGCCGTGCCAGAACGAGGTCTCATTGTTGACATGTTCAGTTGATGGTAAGCGAGTAAAACATTGTCCAGAGAGAGGGGTGAGCCCTGGTCGGAGAAATCCCATGCCTGAAAATGGGATTTGGGCAGGTATGGGTGAGGGATTGATGGGATAAATTGTTAAAAAAATAATAAGCATTCATTGTACACCCTCAAAACCCCTGATTTTGCCCCGAAAAGAATTATTGAGACTTTACAAATATAATCTACTGGAGCTCAAAATCTCACTAAGACTTGGGTTCGGAGCCTTTACTTGGTAAAGGCGATGAGCCTTATGCTTGGTCTAATCAAACTTTGAAGTCGCGAAGCTACGAGAAATTTTATAATCCCTTTACTGTTAGTAAATAATCCGGTGTTTGGATTTGTCTCTCTCACTGGGAACCGAGCCCTGGGGGTTGATAAGTGGACCGGTCGTGGAAAAAGGAGGTAAGCGAGATGGAAGAACCTATCTGACCTATCTGCCCGCCACTAAAAGTCCTTTCCCCTTATCATCCGTCGTATTTTCACCAAAAAGGCTTGCGAGTACAGTTCTTGGCATTTGATTGGTTCACTGACGCATCTAGTACTGTAATCTCAAATAAGATAAGATAAACGTTCGAGCCGCTAATTTAGATTTGGTGGCAAGGATCAACTGATTGATGCATCTCAAAAGGGGTTCTTGGAGATGCAACCCCTTTTAAGATGCAGCTCGACCTATCACCGAGAGAGATGTTGTTTACATTGAAATCGCTTCGGATTTTCGATTTACAAACTTAGGGCGCACCAGTTCAAGGATCAATACCGACATGGAGTTTATCCATGTTTCGAGTTGATCCGCGCAGCTGCTGCAACGATCCTTGCTGCAGTGGAGAGGGATCAATCGATCTGTGGATTTGTAACGCGGGGATCATGGGGATCGTGGAGACTACGAATTAGATGACACCCAAGGTCTTTGAGAACCAGTTCAAGGATAATCATATCAGGCGTTTCTTGTTGACAATTCTTGGGTCGCATGTTTCTCCTGTGTCCTGCCAGTTCTGCTAGTCCTGTTGAGTGGAGTGATATTGTTGCTCCATTATTGTTCGTGCAACGTGGTATGTCTACTAGCTCCATCGTACACGGACTAGTGCTAATTGCCGCCAGACTCGATTCGAGGAGAGTCCATTGTGGATATTGGGAACGACAAGGACGAGTACCCGGGAATGTATAGGGTATTTACCAAAAGGCAGTTGGGAAGACAGCTGCGAGAAGATGAGAAGTTCGGGCTATGATAATTCCCGGTTCGAACGATGATAAAGATGAGTATTTTGTGTGGAGATGGACACAGATGATGGATAACATAACGGTAATAGAAAAATAAAACACTCCTTTATGAGGAAATCCTCCTTTTCCCCTCACACTTCCTTAGATTTACTTCGTTTTTCAGAGAAAGCTGTTGCTCCCCAAGTCCAAGCTTCACGTGATCCTCATCAAGATCACTTCTTGATATCCGGTTTCAAGTTTCTGGATTCGTAGTCAAGTCGTAGACTTTGACTCAATTCTCAAGAGTTGAGAGACAAGACAAGAGTGGGATCGCCAAAATAAGCTTTGTCAAACAGCTTACTAATCCTCGCCTGTCACCCCACTTTCCCCATTGCCGTCAATTCAACCTTCTCTTCTCCACCCAAACTGAAACCCTACCCAAGATCCAAAGGGAACGAGAAGATACTAAAAGATACGTACCCAAGGCAGCGGGCCTGTCTCGCGTGATGGATCTTCTACTGGTACCCGGCAAATCTGGAGAAATGCGTTTTCTGATAATAACACGGGGTGAAAAAGTCAGGTCCATTTTTCTCACCGCAACGTTCCACCGGTGAAAGTGGATATGCTTCGGAGGCTGGATCCCCTTTCACCGGCTGTTATCACCACTTTACCCCAGCACGCTCTGACTCGAACGAACCACTCAGCAGCATGCGATTCCAAACTGATTTGGCTACAAGCGGTCTCTTATCAACACTGATAGAGGCCTTCCCCTTGTTCGCTGCATTGAGGTGGGTGCACCGACGATATATAATTAAGCGCGTCGCTGCCTCTCATCGTGAACAGCTTGTCTTCATCCCACTCTCACTCCTCATCCTCTCGCCTCACCGAATATTTCCTTCATTTATAGGATATTCGTCTTGAGAGACAGCCCGCAAAGATGGGAGCCCCAAGCGAAGTCGACGTTGAGAATACCGTCCGAGATATTGCGAATGGCGACAGCAAGGATCTCACCTCTTCGGAGGCTCGCATTGCCACTGAAGTCGAGCACCATATGACCTTCTTCGAGGCCGTGAAGTTGTACCCCGGTGCTGTCGGCTGGTCGGTCTTCTTTTCGCTCGGTATAATCATGACGGCGTTCGATCCGCAATTGTTGGGAAACTTGTATGCGACTCCAAGTTTCCAGAAGGATTTTGGGTATTTGTATGAGGGCAGTTATATTATTAGTGCACCCTGGCAGACGGGTTTGGGGATGGGAAATCCAATTGGACAGTGCGTGGGTGCGCTGGGCGCGGCGTATCCGATGGAGTGGTGGGGACGGAAGAAGGTACTGTTTCTTGAATTTGATCTTTGGAAATGTATTCTAACAGAAAAATAGACTTTCGCTGGTTGTGTGATTCTCACTGCTGCCTGTATTTTCATCCAATTCTTTGCGAGGTCTCTCCAAGTCCTGCTTGTGGGAGAACTTCTTGGAGGCCTCATTCTCGGAACCTACGCCACTATTGCACCAGCTTATGCCTCTGAAGTCTGCCCCATCGCTCTCCGTGGTGTCCTGACCGCATTCATCAACCTGTGTTTCGTGGTGGGCCAGCTGATTGCCAACGGAGTCATCGCTGGGACCTCGCAGCTCGATACTCACTGGGCCTATTCTGCTCCTTTCGCAGCGCAGTGGTTCTGGCCTTTGGTAATCCTTATTGGCATGCCTTTTGCACCCGAGTCGCCGTGGTGGTTGGTCCGAAAAGGCAGATTGGAAGATGCCGAGAAGGCGCTGAAGAAACTCACTATTGAGAGTAATGATGTGAAGCCAACGCTGGCCATGATCATCGAGACTGACAGGTATGAGGTGGAGATGGAGACTGGAACGACTTATGCGGACTGCTTCAAGAACATAAACTGGAGAAGAACCGAAATTTCCATTGGCGTGTATACCATCCAGGTTTTCAGCGGTATCTACCTGGTCGGATATGCCACCTACTTCTTTCAACGTAAGACTTCCTTCCCCAAGACGAACTATTTAGACTGACAGCTTCAAGTCGCCGGTTTGCCAGGTAGCAAAGCCTTCGACATGGGTGTAGGGTATCTCGCAGTTGGATTCGTCGGCACAGTGGCATCCTGGTTCCTCATCACCAAGGTGGGCCGCCGCCGTATCTACCTTTACGGACTCGCTACTCTGGTTGTCATGATGTTTCTGATCGGTATTCTCGACTGCGTACCCGACTACGAGAGCAAGACAGGCGTAATCTGGGCCCAATCGACTCTCATGGTGATCTGGAACGGCATTTATGATTTGACCATCGGCCCTGTGTGCTTCGTACTCATTTGCGAGGTGTCGGCGACCAAAGTAAGAGCGAAGACGATCGCGGTAGCAACGGCTGTGCAGGCTATCTGCGGCATTGTCATGACAGTGGCAATTCCCTACATGATTAACCCTGATCAAGCGAACATGAGGGGCAAGATTGGATTCTTCTTTGGTGAGTAGATCTCGCTGACATTGTTGACTTTGAGGCTAATGTGTGATAGGCGGTCTCTCTTTGGTCTCACTTGCGTGGGTATACTTCCGTGTCCCAGAGACGATGGGTCGTACTTATGAGGAGCTGGATATCATGTTCGGGAAGAAGCTAAAGACAAGGGAGTTTAAGGACCACAAGCTGTGAATGCTCGGTATAGAGATTAGTGACAGCGTTTAGGTAATGATAAGTCAAATGCCGATGTCTAATACGAAAGTTACTTCCTCCTGTGAGGTGCCCTAGCACTTGCCACGAATGCGACCCCTGATGCCCACTGCAGGTGCACGAGATCTTCTGGAATCATGACATCTTCGAGAACCTCCGAGACAACACCGAGAATGATAGCCAGCGGCAACTAAACTCTACGATGAACTCTTCCAGTAATATCACCTCAGATATGCGTCCCATTTGTCTCTACACGTGACCAATGCGTCACAAAGTTTCATTCATCTCACATATGAATTCAGCAGTGAAAGAAGAGTGCGATCTTGAACGAGTTACTACAGAAACATATACAAGAGAAAAATCGTGAGCGCTGTGCTATACAGAGAGCGCATTATGAGCCCGCCGAAGCTACTGTATGTTTCCGAAGTCCGATTGTTTCGAATATCATCTCGCCCGCTCATCTTCCAGCCTGCCGCTTTGCTGGGGAACTCAACCAGTCCATTTCAAAATCCCAGAAGTGTTGGGCCCATTATCCCGCATGTTTGGGCTTGCCTCGCGTGCCTAACATGCCCTAGACATCTCACCTGGACACCGTGCAGACTCAGTGGTGGCACCTATTGAACATCGCCGGCAGAATCTACGCCGAGGTTGAGCTTTCTGTGACCACTGGTCTACCACTCAGCCATAATGGCGGTATATGATCAAGCCAATAATCATAGCGTTCTTGACCGCAGGAGCCTGAGATGTGTTGTACATAGCCAGCACTGCGATCTAGCCGCCGCAGCATGTCTTGTGTGACTTGCATACGATGATACGAGCATCATCGGAGCATGGCAGCTGGGTTACTGCCATGCTTCAACGCAGTGGGCTATACTCTGGACTGGTTCCTTTCATCCGTTTGCCATTGTTGGTGAGCAGCTGAGCAATTCTCTGAAGATCAACTGGTACCGTTTGTTGATGTTGAGTGCGACGTGCCGTTTGCCCAACCTCAACAGAACAAATTCTAACGACAGTTGTCCGTAGTCGGTCTGGAGAGTTCTGGTGGCAATCTTTGAGCCATGTGCTATTTCTACATTAGGAATTAGATTTGGCTAAAGCTTAGAAGTACTTAAGTGTGCACTGGGTACCTCTCCTCCCTTCTGGTTGAGTTTTTGATCACTGAATGCCGTCCAGCGTCTTAATCAATCGATACTGTACAACAAAAGCACGAGATCTCACATCAAACACACTCCGCGTGGGATAATTCTACAACCCCTCATATCCACACGTGCAACTATGTCACCAAGATTCAGGGTACAGATTGACACCGCGATCGCATCTATTCAATCCGCTATCAAACAGGTCGAGCGATCCAGCGCCAAGTCCTCTAACATAGCTTGCTTCCGAGATGATCTTAAGATCACCGTCTATGGCATTCAATCAACCTTCAATCGCTACGCCCAGTCGCTAGGCAGTCCCTTCGAAGAAGGTGATTACATATCCAACACCGCCTTTGCCGCTTGTCTGCGTAAGATCCGCGATACAATAGAGCCTTCTTTGAGGGGGCTTTGCGAGGGCAGAGGCGGTTCGCAAAGCAGCGAAACAAGAAGATTGAATGACATAGAAGGCCAGTACAAAATCATCGGAGGAAAAGCCAAAGACATTATGACTGAGCTGTCTTTCCGCCTGACGACCATGACAACCTCAAACTCCGCCTCCGGGTTCGCGCGTGCCATGAAAGCACATCTTTTCCCCCCAGCCCCCTCCTGGCCCACTCGTAAGCCAAATACAAAACCTACGCTCTCCGTCAACTCTTACACTCCCTTTGTCTCTTCCTCTTCATCCTCTATCTCTCCCTCCCGTCTCTGCAAGATGCGTGAACACATGCAGAATTCCTGGACGGAGATCGAGTCTCATGGCAGCGTCATCTGGGTCAATAAATGGGATACGCTGGTGCAACAAAGAACACGGCCGCCGCCGGGCGCGTTTATCTGCAATTCTCCTCAGAAAGAGGAGAGGAGGGAGGAGTTGGGCGGAGAAGGGCTTGAGAGACTGGAGAAGGAGGCGTGGGGTTGGCCGATGGGTAGGGCGGATGATATGTCGGAGTATTGGGAGAAGGTTAAGAATTATGAGGAGATGAGTCCCGAGCGGAAGGAAGCAAAGAAGGTGTTCAGACCATCGTGGATGTGGGATAACTATAAGAAGGGAAATTCAGATGAGTTGAGGTAATATGAAAGGAGGAATATGTGATTTTGCGTGGTATTTTCAAGTTTTGGTTTTTCTGGGAGACGGTGGAGGCTGATATGCTTTAGTTCGGTTCGTACGTTGGGGGGAAGTTGATCTAGAGATATGATTTTGATACAGGAGTAAGTGAGTGCTGCATTTTTGCTTGGCGAAGTCTGAAGTTGCAGCGAATAGGTTGCACATGTTTGGGCTGCAAAGTAATCTCATTTATCTATCATAACTATTTTCATAAATAAAAAAGTGGGAGATTCAATCTCCCCAAACTACGTGATTGGCACTGGTTGCTCGACTCTTGAAAGAAAGTGACATGTTTCTTCCGTAGCATTACAAAGTAAGTGTTATCTGATATCCTTTCAGCTGCTACAATTCTGGACTATTCTGAGATTGTCTTCATATTCCTCATCAGTAGCCTTTCGTCATTTGCCCGATGTTCGTACAGTCGCTTACAAAATCGGCTTCCCCTCCGCACTCGCTAGAAGATTCGGAGCCCCACCTAAAGGACGGGCTAAGCGAAGTATCATGTGACCTGAAAACGCGAAGCACATCACAAAGTCGACAGAATAAACTTGGACCTTCCAGAATACAACAACCGTGCGGATAAAAAGAATAAATTCGAAGCTTTTAAAAAATCAAAAAATAGTGTATAAGTCTTACTTCCCCCAAGCCCCTCTTTATCAAAGTTATTAAAATATATCAGAGAAGAATTATTCGAACACATAGGCAAAGCCTCAAGAAAGTTTTCTGCAGATGTGTCATCACGTTTTAATACTAGTTTTATTAACTTACTGCAGACGAAAGAAAAAGAGTCCTTCTCATGATATTTGAAATGCAAAGTAATTACAGCAACTGTGAAAAGCAAAGAAAGTACGTTCTCCTTCACTACACGACTAAATTAGGATGGCTCATAAGGCATTTCAATCTATTGATTTTGACCACTTGCTTGAACAGCGCCACGTAGTACTACTACAATTAATTTGCCTTTTCAATACTATTGATCATAGCAGAATAATGGTTTACACAAGCCTTTGTGGTTGGATGTTCGGAGCCTAACGATGACTTATAGCCAGTGCAAGCCCGTTGGTAAAGTATTGATGCTTCTTCATACTCTTGTTTATTCTGAAGTAGATGAGCCAGGCAATAAACACTTATGAGCGTGTCTGGGTGCGTCTTGCCGAGCACCTCTTCCCTGATCTCGAGCGTCTGGCGGTTCATGGCCTCGGCGTCGGCGTACTTGCCCTGCCTAGAGAGCACTCCAGCGAGGTTGCTCATGGTCGTGAGCGTGGAAGGGTGCGTCTTGCCGAGCACCTCTTCCCTGATCTCGAGCGTCTGGCGGTTCATGGCCTCGGCGTCGGCGTACTTGCCCTGGCTATCGAGCACTCCAGCGAGGTTGCTCATGGCCTCGGCGTCGGCGTACTTGCCCTGGCTAGAAAGCACTAAGGAAAGCATTTCGACACTTTCATAAATCCTCATATCATCATGAGGAAGAATATCCTCACGAATAGCAAGAGATTCTTGACTTTCTGCTTTCGCCATTTCATAACGACCTTGTATCCAGTTGTACCAAGCCATATTGTGTAAGAGGAATGCGCGGTCAAGCATAGACTGGCTTAACTCCAGCTTATACGTCAGAACTTGAAGAGCATGTGGTGATAATGCCTCACACGTCTTCCAGTTGCTGTAGCTTCCATCTGGAAACGCTTTTGAGACGACGCCAATAGCCTTGCCCCACCATCCTTTGCTATCACCAAACCGCTCAACCCACTTCCGTGTTGCGAGTTGGACAAGTCGATGTATCCCAAAGCTGTTTCTGCCCTTCTCAATGGTGATCAGAGAAAATCCATTCAGAGGGCTCAGAGCGTCTTTGAGATCGAGGGATTTGGGATACTGGACTTTGAGGAGCACTTTGGGAATCCCCTGGCGATCCAGCATAGCCATCAAGGATAGAAGATCTGCAGCTTGTGGCTGGTTCCGCTTGATTAGATCGAACGAGATTTGCCAGGTTCGGATTACAGAGTTAGGCACGCTCAGATCCCGTCTAAGATCCCCAGAATCTTTGTCGAGCAGTCTGCTTTGGCTCTCTTCGCCTTGACGATAAAGCATCAAGTATTCGGAAACACTCATGAGATCAGGGTTCGCACTGATATACGCAGCGGCTTGAGAGATTGCTAGTGGGAGAAGATCGAGCTCTTTGACGAGTTCGGCACAATCAGAGCTATTTGAGATGTCGTCAGGTATGTTGCTGCGAAGTAGCTGCTCGGCTTCATTCAATTCCATCAATTTAACCGGGATGACGCTTGTATATCCAGTGCCGAGCCAAGATGTCGCTCCCCAGTCTCGTGTAGTAACAAGTACTGATCCAGTTACAGACTGTGGGATGTAAGTCGACAATGGAAATCTCGGGTCGTTCCCTTCTCTAGATCCGTCCTCGTGTGTCTTTTGGAAAACATCGATATCATCGGCATTATCCAGAATCATAAGCCAACGGCCGTTGTCAGTATTGCTCAGCCATCTTGAGACGAGACCCAACACGTCTGTTTTGGGATCATCGGCACCAGGCAGGTTAAGTGTAGCAGCGATAGATCTGTAAGCGCTCTCGAACCGCTCGGCAGTACTCGCATACACCCAGAATACCCATAGATCAGAGTCCCTCTCTCTCAGCCGATACGAGTATTCGATAGCGATTTGCGACTTCCTATAGCTCAATCAGTCGTGCGATATAGAGAGTAAAATGGGTGCGTATATACCCTACTCCACCTAATCCTGTAAGGACTGCTCGGTTGTGACAATTGGATTGTGAGAACTGGAGTTCTAGCGCTCTGAAAACATCTTGTCTATCAACAAACTTCTTATCCCTGGAAATTGGGACGGTCGATTTTGGAGATCGTTTTCCTAGCGCAAGTACATTAGTCTGGGTTCGCTTCCAAAATCAATAGCTATCTTACCATTTGCGCGATACCGTTCAGTCACAACTAAACCTCCTTTTTCAACCATTCTTCCGATCTCCGGAAGCACCCGCTTAAAGTTGACATCACCCTCTCCGCTGAACTTATTGAGTCCTGAATGATCAGTCTCAAGGGGTATCATCCGCCTTCCGAACTGAGTAGCCGACTGTTGGCTGACAGTCTATCAGTTTGGTTAGTAGAGGGATATACAAAATGAAGTATATACATACTTGAATCGTCAAAGGTCCGTATGTAGCGTTTTGGGTCTCGTAGAAACAAACAACATCCCAGTCGATATGGCAGTCCGCAAAGTCTCTCCTAATATCGAACAAAGGCTGGCTATCTTTCTGGAGTATATCTAGTAGGCTACGGTCCGATCGAAGGGCCTGGGCCAACCATGTTCCCCAGAGTGCTGCATCGCTTCCTTGGAATGGGCCGCCGAGAAAGACAATACCTGCTACAGACAGGCCTATGTCGCGGAAATGCCGGGACGAGGCCGCAATCACAAGTGCCTATAATTATTAACAGGATAAACCTACGCTCACTGAATGGGGAGATATACTTGCTGAATAACAATACATCCAAGACTGTGTCCTATAAGTACTATAGGTCTCCGATGCTCCTAACAGTAACATATGCTTTAGTCATGAAGCTATCAGAATGAAGGTTCTCGCAGACTTACGTTTTCTTGTTGGCGATGTAATAGTTCATTCAGAAACAGGTTGGCGCACTCGCGTAGGCTTGTTTTGACCGCACGATCCCTCCAGTCGGATTTATAGCTGTATGTGGCGATCCATGCATCTTGAAACTCTGGCACAAGCAAGTCCCGGATCCACATAACCTCTGTATCATCTTCCTGAACCTGGTCCAACGTCTTCTTCCCTTTCCAAAATCGCGCCTTGTCCAAGGACCCCCTTAGTTTGTCAACTCTCGGAGACACTTTCTTCACCCATGTATAGTACTCGTGAGAGCCGAGACCCTGGACGGCGATGATACTATGTCGGTTAGTGGGGTTCCGAAGGAGAGTGGGGTTAGCCTTTGGTACTCCACTCCCGGTGCGGGCCTTCCCGCAGCCTCATCGGACCAGACGTTCAAGCCGCTGTCTTTGACGGTTTCTTTCGTGCATGGCATATTCACTCCGTCGTCTTAAGGTTGCACGATTATACTAGAAGTCAATAATGCAAGAAAGATGACGACGGACGTTGGGCATGCGGCTGAAGAACGTCAGGTCCGGCGGCTATATTCAGCCTCACCCTGGAATGTCTAACTCAGTTAGACATTCGGGCGCTTGGTGGACCAGATACGTCATTAGCGGGATAAGCGAGAACCGTGTCGTGACGATGAACGACATCGAATACAGTGGGTCTCCATTCGACAACGCCGTATACCTATTGTCACGCCTTCAGTCACTTCCTGCTTATATAAGCTACCCATTGAGACAAAGCTTCTTTGCAACTTGCGAAAATTGATCTCCTTCACAGGCCCACTGTTAAGCCGACTGTTAAGGTGTGTAGGGGAATCATCAATCGCCTACAATTCTATCTCTCCACGCCAACATCTGCACACAGTAAGGCGATCAGGGACGCTAGAGTCGAGGTAAGCATCCTGCTGTGGAACGCAGAGCGAACTTGGGAAGCTGATTATTCTTTGTTCTGTAGATCCATTGACTTTCCAACGAGTAGTACGAAGGGTGTGCATCGGACAAAAGGTTTATCGACTCCGTAGACTCTCTCGATGCCTTGGATGAGAGACACCGATAGGCATAATAATTGGGGCTGCTTGTACGTGGAAATTGCCCAGGCAGGACATCCATCGGGTAGATGGCATTTCTGGAAAGGAAGAGAGGGAGCATCTTGGACAGGAGAACAAATGTACCACACTCCATTGGCACACCAAGTACTACGATCATGAACGACAACACAATCCTCGCGCCCCCTTCACGACCAACATCCTATCGGGGGGAGCTAGAAAGAGACTGCCATCGAAATATTCGTCGACTTGCACTTGCAAAGATACCCAGGAAGGTACCTGTTGCCAGGATACCATGCCATGCGAATCAGATGGAGACCATAGGCTGCGTGAACGTATGAACAAGTTCCCCGTTGAGAATGATTCTCAATCTGCGCCAAATCCGGGCGTCAAGGAGCATGAAGCAGGGTTGGGAGCCGAGGACGGATTTCATACACTTCTACCAATTCTCTTCGCGGATTCGAAGCACGAGCTTCTTCGACCCACCGACCACCTTGATGCTTTCTTACGGCAAGATCTGAGTGTAAAGCGACTCACCGATATCCATGGCTGGCTATGGATGGCGGGACGACCACAAGCAGCACAGGCTCTCCACAGGCTGAAGATGAAGAACCGCACTATCATTGCGACTGAGCAAGCGGACCTTCACTTGACCTGGAGTAACTCGTATATCTTCATCAAGCCGCTCCCTCCTTACCTTTTGTTCGCCGAATTCTGGATTATAAATCTATGCGAAGATACGCTGCACGAGAACGCCTGTGGCTTTCTACTCAGTTATGCATGGTTGATCCGAAGTCAGAGTGACTTTGAAATCGCTACGAAGGACGACTTGATCCCGAGCCTGCTGCCAGCCAACCTCGAATGGACTGAATGGCAAACGTTCATGAGCGAGTTTCTCAGCAATATAACCCCTGACACGCCTAATCCACCGATTCGTGGGGTCACAAAATTCAAGGTCAGCAAACGATATCAATACGGTGAACTCCGACTAGGAAGAATCAATAAGATCTATCGTTTTGCACCATTATGGTGGTACGCACATCTCTTCCGCGGATACCACTCTGGCTACGATCAATACGGCACCTTTTTCAGCCGCAACTTTGCATGGCTGATCGTGGTATTTGCATACATCACAGTGGTATTGACGGCCATGCAGGTCGGCCTTGCGCTTGATCTCAGAGGTTTCAAGAACGATGCAAGGCTGCAGAATGCGGCATATGGATTCTCAGTGTTTAGTATGGTACTTGTTGCTGCTGTCGTAGGGCTGGGAGTCATATTGTTTCTTCTGATTTTTGTCTACAATCTAGCTGAGACAGTGATAGCACATAGCATGCGGCTCTACAGAGCAAAGAAACGTTTGACTGCTACTCCGGAGGTGGGTATTTGATTTCGTGGACGTCGGTGGAATATTGTGGTCCGCTATGAAATTCTTATACTCCATCGATTCGTCGTCCCAGATACTAAGGTCATCTCTCCAGCGTATGTTCTGCGGAGCATGGAGTCGGTTGAAAATCCACTTCTCTTCAATGTCACTCTTGCCTGAGAAATCGTCCTCTTCCTCGGCTATGATCCGCGCTCCAAGCTGCCGAAGAGGGAGTTCGTAGATTCGATTCCAGGAGAGGAGCGTATTAAGCTGTTTGGGATGCTGGAAGAAATAAGCTTTAAATTCACGAGTCCGGTACAGAAGTATAGTGGTGGCTCCTTTGTCCCTCAGCTCGGAGAGAAGTTTCCAGTACAAAGTCCACTTGAAGATGTTGTCCCGGCTCTGGCCATACCCTAAAGCGAGGATGAGTTTCTTGGCTGTAGATTTCTCTTGAGGGGTAATCTCGGTCTTCCGACCAGACGATTTCGGAAGGGGGCCAATCATCTTAGCACGTCGCTGGATCATAGGCCAATAGAAAGTCTCTTTCCACACTTGACGCAGTTGATTCCTTGTATCGTCAGCATTGTTTTTCTCGATTTGCTTGAGTGCGGTCTCGTAATCGCTATCCTCTCGGAAATTTCCCATGAGCTCATTAGGCTCAGACAAAAGTCTTTGCAGCTCTATCTGTATCCGATCTCTTTTTCCATGGCAATTGTCATGTGAGTACTGACTTTGCTTCTGGCGTTGCAATGCAGTTCCTGTCGTTAGTCTTTGGCTATGCGAGGTGGTTTGGTTCCGGTCTCGAGATTGCTCTTGTCCAGCATCAAGCTCAGGCTTTGCCATACAGCGTGTGCATCTGACCACGTTCTCTGCAACTGCAGTCATGATCTTCGTACACTGATCAAATTCACTTTCCGCAAACATAAAATCCATACGCTCCAGCACTGAATTCCTCGGCTTGCGACTGACGTCGACTGCCTTTTCCAGCGCCATCGAAACAGCTTCTAACCATTGGGCGGATTCATCGAGAACTGCACGGTTAAGTAAGGTGGACTGCTGGAGATAACTAGCAAGGAGGTTATTGTTAATGTGGGCTGCAGAAGATGCAGTGCTTGTCGGGTCTGTGAACAATGACCCAGCCTCCGAGGGCCCTTTTCCAAACCAGGCGCAGATATAGCAGCACTGGTTGCAATCAGGTCAGGTGTAGACTCGTTGCCAGTAACAGCATCTTTCTCAACAGCTTGCAAAAAAGACTCAGACCTTGTAGCATTGAAGTCGGCCGTGACTTCGAGGGCTCTGCCCTCACCGCTTGACTCGCCTGAATTCATAGGATTATTTACCAGGCTAGCTGTATCATCCGCAGGGCCTGCACTAATGACTGGTTGTTCAAAATACTCGTCCAAGATGGCAAGTCCATCAACATGGGTCATGGGAGGCATGCCTCCTTCTGGGAACACTGTTATGATATCGGACGTCTCCATCTGCGTGTGTGTCGCAGAGGTTAGAACGTCGGCCTCGAGAGGCTCGAGAAGATTGCTTGCTTCTGAGGTTCTGTCGCTGCTTGTGGTAGGGTCATCGCTAGCAGGTTTGTTGCCGGCAGGTTCGTCGACACTCTCATCGCTGCCGAATACTTTCTTATGATCACCACCTGTGGATGCCTCATCAACTGTACACTTGTACTTCTTGGCTTGTCTGCTCGATGTGCTCTTTGCGTATTGCATGTTCTCGTAGGTTCTTTTGGTCGAGGATGCCCGGCCAGATCTGCGGAGGCGTTTGAACTCGATATGGACAGGACCAGAGGACTGCCCTCCATTATCTAAAGAGACATGGAGGTTTTGAACCATTACTGCCTTAGCATGACCATTAAAAAAGAATCGAGACGGGAACTTACTCGTCTGTCCGACTAATTCATTCAACTCGCGCAGAGTCCTGCCCTGATTATCAAGCACGATGCGAAGAACCTCTTGTATGTGCGGCCGAATCTGTTCGATTATATCATCTGCCATCACGGTCGTGTTTGATTGTCGAGGTCGTGGAAAGTCGAGATTTGGATAGAATTGCTGGCTATTGTCCGGCATCTGCAAGTTGTGGTTCTGGCTCTTGCTTACCCCGCCAATCGCGATCTTTGCTTACTAAGCACACGCTGGAATGTCTAACTCAGTTAGACATTCCAGGCCTGGTGAGGCTGGGTAGCTGCCGACCTGTACAACACTCAGCCGCGTTACTGTACAAACGTCCTCATCTGACCTTCTTCGATCGTCTCCCTTACTTTAAAGCTTGTAGACGTCCAAAATATAACAAGACAATTGCATGCACAAAAGAGACCCTCGAAGCCAGCGGCTTGAACATCTGGTCCGAGGCACCAGGAGGTCTCACACCGGTAGCTGAGTACGACACTAAACCCAACTCACTTGCGGAACCCCACGCTCAGCATCATCGCTGTCCAGGGTCTCGGCCTCTCACGAGTTTCTACAGTACAGTAGTGAGTTTGCAGCAGCATGTTCTGATCACGTGATAACTCGCTTAGGCCTGCCTTTAGGTGGAGCTCCGAATCTATTGGAGAGTGCGGAGAGGAAGCCGATTTTGTAAGCGAGTGTAGTTGCTTCTCCAGTTCTCCTCTTATTCGGAATAGCTAATTATCTATCAGTTACAGCAACTAGGTCCTCCAAGCTGCGTCTCATACCCAAACATTCAAAGTATGAGAGCTTGGCGGGTACAATCAGCATACCCTTCCCGAAGCATGCTTTTATTTCATCAAACAGCGAGACTGGGGCTTCAACATGACGACATCCCCTCATCACACGTCTCTCGGTACTCCTAGTTCATCGCCCACGCTAAAACTAATTATAGAAGATGGAACGCAAGTTCCTGTAGAGCTGGCGAGGACATAGACTTCAAATCACTCTCATTCGAATACTGACAATAGTTATGCAATGAATGCGGGCTCGAATACTTCCTGGCTGCTATCTTCTCCTTGCGTATATGTTTATCTTGCAGCCGACCTGGTTAAATGATTTGCCATATAGAGTATCCCATTCATGAAAGCGATTACATATAACCTATATTCGCGTCCGAGGGACTTTGGATCTTCTCCTTAGCCGACTTACATATTGAATATTAGGCAGCAGGAGAATAAAAAAAATTTCTCGTAAATTCGTGATTCACATCGTATTCACATTGCCTTGAAAGACATTTGCATTCACTCGCTGACAAGTAAAATTGGCTTCAAATATCGTCCTTTTAAAGATTATTGACATGCGCAATATCGAAAATAAAAATAAAAAAGTTGAATAATTACTAGAAACAGGCTATACGAATAGAAAAATATATTACTTATTATTTCATTCTCTTGCGATTCAAGAGTTTTTGACTGCTTCTACGACTTCTAAGGGTAAATGACTTCGGACGATACTGCTTTTCCCCACTTTAGTGAAGTGTCTTGCAAGTGGAAGTCCTCGACCCACTATTATATAAAGTTTACAACTAGAGCATTCTCAACAGTTGAATGAAATTTCAGTTCACTGTTACTTGATAAGTAGGTATCCAACAGTGGCTTTCTACAAAATTATACAAACAGACTGTAACAAAAAGACGGTGACGCTGCTGCCTAGCGGATCGCTTAATATTTATAGACAGTTCTAGCAAGGCATTTACAAGATCGATACAACCCCTCTATACATTCCTTGGAAATATCAACCTCCTCTGTGTAGACCTGCAGAATCAAAAGTTCCAAAACAACCCTTTTGCTTCATCTACTTCCTCATCTCTTCCGATCATCTTTTACAGCGCAAATCATAACATGGCAAACATGGAACCGTTTCCCCTCCGAACTCTCACGTTGCTCCTCAACTATGAGAGAATTACGACGGATCCTCGATTCAAGGATCAGAAACTGTCAGCATCAAGTGCTACAGATCCGAACGCATTTAGAATAGCAAAAAGACAGAGCCCAACTTTATTTGCAGGACGGCCTGCGACTATTATGTACGTCCATACGAACCACGAGAAGCTACTTGAGATCTTGGAATACTGACGCAAAATACCTTAGACGTCAGACCCTCAATCAATTTGAGAAATCAACTGATCCACCCTCTAACGAGCCTGCATCCACAATCTTTGCAGTTTCTCCTAACGCCCCTCTAGAAGTTCAAGCCTTATCCTTCACTGAGCGCGAGTCTATGTACCACGAAACGCTCGGTCACGATGGCTGTTACAAAGCTATTGGGCTTTACCAGTACTTCTTCGGTCTTTGTCCACCTGAACAGAAATTTAGTTCTCAAGTCACAAACGAAGTAAGTTCCCCATGGAATTATCGTTATTGTTCATGCTAACCCTTTGGGCCTAGGAGCCAGTCTTGATGGATATCACGTGTCCTTCCGTGGTAGAGTTTGGCATCATTGGCCCAAGACTTTGGAGCGTCAGCGTTGTCCCAGAAGGCATCCGCGATAACATCACCGTCACTGGCGATCGAGATGGTGGACCCACGCTGTGCTTGGATTCGGTGCGCAGGGAAGCAGATTCGTCACCCTATTCATAGACATGGCCAGCCGACAATATGGGGATGTGGGAAAGGGTCTCTACGGGGAGTCCTACTACTATGGACCTCCGGATCAGTTTATTACGAAGATGGAGAAGGATATTTGTGTGAAGCTTCAAGATAGAGGCACGGTTTCCTACGTGGGCCGGTCTCCTGACCCCGCTCAAGAGAAGAGACTCGAAGCTTGCGCCAAAAGAGTCTGGGAACGCTGGCTGAATCGTGAGAAGCAAGGCTGGTGTGCCCATTGTGGGAAAGGGAGGAAGCTACTGAGATGTGGCGGATGTAAAAGGTCGCCGATTTGGTATTGCTGCCGGGAGCATCAGGTTGCTGGTTGGAAGCTACACAAGTTTACTTGCGAGAAAGCTAAGAATTGAAACTTGACGTTTCAATTCTCATATTGTACTATACTTGAACTTACGCAATTGAATCATTGAGATTATCTCTTTTCCTCTTCGTGTCTTATGCATTTCATACATTGATCTCGCTTAGCTTCGCTTCGCTGTCCCCCCTTTTCCGATTTTGTTTACATCCAAACTCCGCTAGTCACAAAACCACATCCTCCCAATACAAATAGCAGGGATAAAAAGATCTCAATAATAAGCTGGGTTTCATTCAATTAATTACATCTCATCCCTCTTCCCTATTCATACTCCTGCCATACCATAAAGATCAAAATAAGGTCGCATACATGCTTCTCCCTGCACAGAGAATATTGTGGCTTCTTCACAAATGGAAAGATGTATACTATAGACGTTATTACCTCTCTTCTCTCCGGCAGTAGAGAAAGCCTATGCAGTAGCGTTTGGACTCTTACTCGCTGGAAGGTGGTTGGAGTAAGATCGTCCTGTCCGAGAACTTTCACCAACTTCCTTCCCACATCTCCTTTCTACGGAGTAAAAAAAGGCCAGTATTCCAACCCTGTATCCCTTTCAAATTTTCTTGTTACTTCGTTACATGTTATATATTCTTCTATCCATGAATTCGGACAGAAAACGTTATAGTTATACTGGAATTTCTGCATGCGGTACTAACTAGCTTAATGCCCATCCAGCGCCGAACTCCGGTAGAGATCACGCTTCGGAAGAAGAACAGAGAAATGAGAGAAGCTGTACGCTATGCAAGGGAAGGAGTAAAAAATACAATAACACCCCGGGCCCAATTTTTGGACTGTCGTTCTCTCGTTCTGCTTGAAAGAAATGTGCCAAGTCCGTGCCTAAAATATACTCCTCCTTTCTGATCCCCCTCTTCTTTCCCATTCTCTTACGCTCCAGCATTGCTCGCCGGTTACAGTCCAGGATTGCCCTTTCTATCGCTTTCAAGCTCGTCGTCTGGTTGATCGTGGCGCGAGTACATTCTATACTCAATGCTATCTTTGAAGTTGAGATTGCCAGACTCAACCTGTTTGCGCGTTGCGTTTAGTTTGGACTTGGGGAGGCCCATGGATTCAAGGAAGGCAACGGCTACAAGGGCTTATTAGTCATGCTTTTCAAAATGCGATCAAAGTAGAGGGTAGATGTGTCGTGCCGGATGGGAATAGATGGTGAATGGTGATGAGGAATTGAAGCGGGCTCTTACTATCTTTCCATTCAACCTCCTTTCTCTTGGAATCCCATCCCAGCTCGGCAGCCATAATATCAATAACCCTCGGCGCGGCCTCGAGCGCGGCCTGCGCATTCAAAAATGCCAATCTCGTTCTCCGAGCTAGGACATCGACCGCTGTCTGCGCATACTCATGTCGACATGCGTATCTGACCTCTCCGTCTACGAACGGATAGAGCGGACTGATCTTCTCGCCTCTAACTGGGAATCTCTTTTCCGTCGGCACGCTGAGCGCTGCGACCGTCCATGCACGATCCCCATAGGATTCAGTAAGGTGTTTGGCGACGTCTGTCTCCACGCCGAAATGCTGGATTAAATTTATGAAAAGAGTTTTTGAAAACCCATGGGCACCGACTAGCTTCACGGCGTGCGTTTGACAGGTACCATTCAGACGCGAATTATCGTCGACGAGTTCAGTTCCTGAAATATCGGGGGCATTGAGCACGGATTTGGGGGAGAGAGAAAAGGCTTTGATTGCTTCGTCAACGGCTTCTTCAGCCATTTGGCGGTAGGTGGTCCATTTACCGCCTGCGCAGGTGAGGAGGCCGGAGGGGGAGATGTTAATTAAATGATTGCGGACGAGAGATTCCGTGTTCTTTGCACTTGGATCCTTTACCAAGGGACGAATTCCAGACCAAGCTGCTAGCACGTCCCCACGGCGGACATTGATATCAGGGGAGAGGTAGTGACGGATTTCAGAAAGAATCCAATCAATTTCCTCTTCTTTGGCAACGGGGTTATGAGAAATGGTGGTAGGGGAGTCGGTAGTTCCCGCTATGGTGTTCCCTTGCCATGGTAGGAAGAATATAACTCTACCATCTGAGGTTTTGGGGTCAATGAGGCCCATTTTCTGGGGGGCATAGTACCCAGGAAGAATAACATGAACACCGGAGGAGGGGGCAACGATATCCTTTACGGATGGGTCGTCGAATTTGCGAATTCCGTCTGTGAAGGGTCCCGTGGCGTTGATGATACCTCTGGCGCGGATGATGAATTCATCGGCTTTCTTGCCGTTCTTCTCGTGGACCAGGTCACGGACTTTCGCTCCACATAGCTTCCCAGCTGCGTCTTTCTCGAGCCCTGTAACCTCAATATGGTTCACAACGGTACTTCCGTATAAAGCAGCTGTCATCGCCAACGACACATTCATCCTTGAATCATTGTGTGCACCATCATAGTACACCAAGGCACCCACCAGATTATCCTTCTTCAGCATCGGAAATGCATCCAGCGCCTTACTCCTCGTCAAAAAATAAGAGCTCTCAATACCCTCACTCCCAGCCAAGAAATCATAACACTTGGCCCCAGCCCAGTAGTACGGCGCCTTCCACCACTTATTCAGCGGCAGCATAATAGGTAACCACATCGACAAATGCGGCGCTGTCTCCAGAAAGTATTTCCTTTCCCGCAGGGCTTCCTTCACCAACGCATACTGATTATAATCCAGCTCCCAAACTGCCTTTTCGAGGTAGCGTACCCCTCCATGAACCAGCTTGGTGCTCTTGCTACTCGTCCCACTAGAGAAATCATCACGCTCCACAACAGCAACCTTTAACCCTCTAGTTGCCGCATCGAGCGCGATGCCAGCTCCTGTAGCTCCTGCGCCGATGACAAGTAGATCATAAATATCATCATCCGTCTGCGGGGTAGCGTCGTCTGCAGATTTGAAGAGGGAAATAGATCCCTTACTTCCGCCGCTGCGCCTCAGATCTGCAATTTGTTCTTCTCGCGTCTTAACTTTAGGGAATCGAGGAGGGCGAAAAGACCCCGAGGCGCCATAGCCAGGGGGAGAAACGACGGCAGGGTCTGATCCAGGTATGTTTCGAGGACGGTAGGTATAGTAGAGGATGCCGGCTCCTAGGAATGTCGCGCCGGTTGTGTAGAGGAGCGGCTTTGCGAGGCGTTGTCGAAAAGCCATTGTGCCTGCAATATGAGGAGGAGGATAAGATGAGAGGAGGGAGTTCTAGGTGAAATGTAGAAAGAAGAGCAATGCGACGATGGGAGCTGGTTCGCAGATCAGCCCGCTTTTGCTATTGTTCGGTCCAGAATGACTGATTGAAACAAGTAGAAGAAGTAATATTCGCGCTGTGCAATTGCACAGACGAAGATTGACGAGGCAGAAAGGAGTGAGGGGTTATAAAGATATATGTTAGAATAAAGTGTGAAGCAAGAGAAGAATGTTAGAAGCTCTCCCAGCTTTCTGGCCTTCACATGGCATCGGCGGATCTGCCGGCCAGATTATTTCCTCCAATGGACGCCCTGCGTCATGATGCGGCCATTAGCATATCCCGGAAAAACTAAAATGCGGCGGCCGGCTGAGACTTTTCGACTGTATTTGGGATAGCTCGGTATAATTAATTCATCCAAAGAAGGAATTTACCGAGATACACCGAGAGGGCCAGCAGATGCTCCTAATCTTCATATATCGAAATGTTCTCCACAGCGTGTATCAGTCCTGTCTCATGGGTAGGTTTGAGAGGAGCACTTCGTAGAACACGAGGGTTATGGTTGACTCTCATCCATACATGGTACTGGTGATGTAACAGATCATGCATGATCGATTCCCAAGTTAATACTTTAACCTTCTCAGACTAGTAAAGAAGAGACAATCCTTTTTTCACTCGATTATCCCATAGTATATTTCATTGGTTCGCTGCAGAAAATCATTCACTTGAATATACCGCCGAACACAGTCTCTCTGGTTTATTATGTTGAATTTCAAGCTTTTCGGCGGGTATCTATCTGTACGAAGTGTATCGAGCTTTGTGTTTAATTAGATTCGCTTAATAGTTGTCGAGGACTAGGCATATTTTTCTTTCCACCATGGGGTTTCGTATCACAACTCTGAGTGATCGTGCGCGGTGCAAAGTACTCTATCTTCATTTTCTTATTTAATTCTGTCTGCATGAAATCCGAAATTCCGGTGGGATAAGTTTGGGATACGCTTCTGTGCAGCTTTGCCGGAAAGGGATGGTCTCTCGATCCCCCAATTACCTGCTGTCATCACCTAGTGACTTGAAGCTCGGTATGCAGAATACATGGATAATCTGAAGGTACAGTGTTTACATATCATGACGAGCAGAACTTTTTTCAAGGCCGGCCTACACGCCTTTTCTTTACGGATCAATTTCACCGACATATAAGCTTCAATGTGCCTGCCAGTGACACGAGTGTGCTCCTGTACAAACGAACATCCGTTGGAAATGGAAGCCAGGATTCCGATGAACTGTCACTACTTCCAAGCCTGTACTCTGCTTCCTGGCTCTTTGCGAGATATCTTCAGGAACGACAGGTCATACAGGTAGCTATGAAATTTTGATCGTAAGGGCTCCATTTCGCTTCGCCTGAGATTCGCTTAGGCAAAATTCACTTGCATCCAGGCAGTGTAAATGCTGTGGGATCGTAATTATAGTTCTCTTCTCGGTTGCAGGTTACTTATTCTTGGCAGATGAAATCTGAAGCCAACACATTCACGGGCTACCTGCATGTAATGCAACCGCACATGAGTCTGATCCTGTCCCCATCCTAGGCAGCTTGCGGGCAGCAACATCATCACGTGATGTGTATGTACTTCTCGGGCTTTGAGGATGGATCAGGTCAAGGCAGGTAAGGAGAATGGTGAAGAGAAGATAAACGGCAGAATAAGGTTTATGTGCTGTAAGGAGAATTTCCCGCAACTGGCACTCAGAGTCGCCCTAGGATGCTGACAAGATCATCGGCCGAATGATGATTCGGCGATTTTTGCTATGCGTGCTACGTTGTACATACATATCGGGAGGGGCTGACGGACAGGCGAGCGCTGAGTGAGTAATAACCGTGGACTTACTTGTACGGTTGTTTCTTTCGGGGATATTCTGATGATGATCGGTTGAGTTATTCTTAAATGGGTATCCGGCAAACTCGTTGTCGGACAAACGAGATACATTATATGGAAATTGAAGAGAGACAGGTTGTGCACTCCTTTCTCGAGGATAGACAGATGATAAGAAATTGAGGAGAGAGATCCGAGACGAGACTGCGGAGTAATATGCCTTATGTAGTAAACAAGGGTTGTATTATTGTCTTTATCAAATAATGGGGGGTTAAAGGCTCTTTGATCAGCTATCAGTAGTTGATCTATTCTGATTGGGCAACGCAGCCAAGAGGAGCCGGTAAACAATCTGATTGGTTTGTAATTTGTTTAGAGAAAACCCCACGATATAGGGGTGAGAAGGGTATGTGGGAGTGCGATGGGAGAGGAATTATGGATTTTGATATAATCATGCTTTAGACAAAAAATCAATTCATCTGTATGGATTCATATCCACCAGAAGCAGAACTAGGAAACGGTGGATGTTGTCTCTTGGTATACTCAGTCTGCTCATTGCTTGCTCTAACCGGCTGTACTTCCGAATATCGGGATCCGGAGGATAGGTACCTCAACATTTTACGATACTGTTTGTACTTTCATCTCCTCGTAATTAAAGCAGATTATAGTGACTGTAAGTAAAGCTGGCAAACTCATACGATAATATCTTATCAACCATACATTTGTTCATGCTTTACATGCAACAAAACAAGAAGAAAAAGACACGATTCAAAGTCTATTGACTTTCACACGTGAAGCGCTAACCCTTAATAATACTAGCGCTAACGCCATTTGCGCCCCTCTCACAGCCCACCAACCAGACCGATCAACCCCGACCCCTCCACCAGGAGAGAAACATTTTCCTTTTCACCGCTCAACTTTCTTCCCCCTCTTTCCTCAACATCCTCACTCCTCTCCTCACAAACCTCTTTCATTCACTTCAGAGGGCTTACTCCTTCTCCTACTCGTGCTCGTAGTCATCGTTATCTTCTTTGCTTCTTCTCGTGGCAATAAGATCATCAACACTCTTCTCCCGATTACGGACTTCTGCTTTTCTAGCACCTAATCAGCGTGTTGATTCGAGTCTGCACCGATTTTTCCATCACTTTCCACGACTCTATACCAACGCAACCATGGTTCAATCGTAAGTTCTACCCTTGGTAGTTACAATACAAGCTGTGGGTTGATGACTGACATTGCCTGCAATAGATCTATCCTTGGTTTCCCCCGCATGGGAGCTCTCCGTGAGCTGAAGAAGGCGACTGAGGCATACTGGGGCGGAAAGCTCTCCCAGGAGGAGCTTCTCAAGGAAGCCAAGAGACTCCGTCTCGAGCACTGGAACATCCAAAAGAATGCTGGTGTCGATGTCATCCCCAGCAACGACTTCGCTCTCTATGACCAAGTTCTCCACCAGATCCAGGACTTCGGTGTAAGTTTTGGCCTGCGGCATAGGCAATGAAACATACTAATTTCGGTTTTACACAGGCCGTTCCTCCCAGATATACCAAATACAACCTCAACCCTGTGGATGAGTACTTTGCTATGGGCCGTGGTCTCCAACGCGAGGGTGTCGATGTCCCCAGTTTGGAGATGGTTAAATGGTTCGACTCGAACTACCACTACGTCAAGCCAACCCTTCAAAACGACCAGACATTCAAGCTCAATGCCAACCCAAAGGCTGTTGTTGAATTCCTCGAGGCCAAGGAGGCTGGTATTATCACCCGCCCCGTCCTCGTTGGCCCAGTCTCTTTCCTCCAACTCGGAAAGGCTGATCGTGACCAAACCGTCGACCCAATCGACCTTCTTGAGAAGCTTCTCCCAGTCTACGAGGAGCTCCTCACCAAGTTGAAGGCTGCCGGTGCCGAGACTGTCCAAATCGACGAGCCAACCCTTGTCCAGGATCTCCCAGCAAAGACCAAGGCTGCTTTCAAGCCAACCTACGAGAAGCTCGCTGCTCTCGGTAACAAGATCCCCAAGCTTGTCTTTGCCACCTACTTCGGTGACATCGTCCACAACATTGAGGCTGTTCCCCAAGATATCTACGCCGTTCACATTGACTTGGTCCGCAACCCAGAGCAACTTGACACCGTCATCGCCGCTCTTGGCCCAAAGACTATCCTCTCTGCTGGTGTTGTTGACGGCCGTAACATCTGGAAGACCAACCTCAAGCGTGCCATCGAGAAGGTCGAGACCGCTATCCAAAAGCTCGGAAAGGACCGTGTGATCGTCGCCACTTCCAGCTCCCTTCTCCACACCCCACACACTCTCGCAAGCGAGAAGAAGCTTGACCCCGAGATTGCAGACTGGTTCTCCTTCGCTGTCGAGAAGGCTTCCGAGGTTGCAGTCATCGCTAAGGCTGTTACTGAAGGCCCCGCTGCCGTCCGTGAGCAACTCGAGGCCAATGCCAAGTCCGTTCAATCCCGTGCTAGCTCCGCTCGCACCAACAACCCGGAGGTCAAGGCCCGTCAATCGAAGGTCACTCCCGAGATGTACAACCGAAAGTCCGAGTTCCCTGTCCGTATCGCCGCTCAACAAAAGTCGTTGTCGCTTCCTCTCTTCCCAACCACCACCATCGGTTCCTTCCCCCAGACCAAGGAGATCCGTATCCAACGTAACAAGTTCACGAAGGGTGAGATCACCGCTGAGGAATACGAGAAGTTCATTGAGAAGGAGATTCAAGAGGTCGTCAAGGTCCAAGAGGAGCTTGACCTCGATGTTTACGTCCACGGTGAGCCTGAGCGTAACGACATGGTGCAATACTTCGGTGAGCGCCTTGATGGTTATGCCTTCACCACCCACGCCTGGGTCCAATCTTATGGTTCCCGATGTGTTCGCCCACCTATCGTCGTTGGTGATATCTCTCGCCCAGCACCAATGACTGTCAAGGAGTCCAAGTACGCTGTCTCCATCTCCAAGAAGCCAATGAAGGGCATGTTGACCGGTCCAATCACCTGTCTGAGATGGTCCTTCCCCCGTGACGATGTTCACCAATCTGTCCAAGCCGAGCAACTTGCCCTTGCTCTCCGTGATGAGGTTGTTGACCTCGAGGCCGCAGGTGTCTTTGTCATCCAAGTCGACGAGCCAGCTCTCCGTGAGGGTCTCCCTCTCCGTGCTGGTAAGGAGCGTGAAGCCTACCTTGACTGGGCTGTCAAGTCTTTCCGCCTCTCAGTCTCTGGCGTCGAGGATTCCACTCAAATCCACTCCCACTTCTGCTACTCCGAATTCCAAGATTTCTTCCACGCCATCGCCGCCCTTGACGCTGATGTTCTCTCCATCGAGAACAGCAAATCTGACGCTAAGCTCCTCAAGGTCTTTGTCGATGAGGCCTACCCCCGCCACATCGGTCCAGGTGTCTACGACATCCACTCTCCTCGTGTCCCAAGCGAACAGGAGATCAAGGACCGTATCGAGGAGATGCTGCAATACCTCAAGCCAGAGCAACTCTGGATCGATCCTGACTGTGGTCTCAAGACCCGCCAATGGTCGGAGACAAAGGCTGCGCTGGTCAACATGGTCAACGCCGCGAAGTTCTACCGCCAGAAGTATGCCAAATAGATGGAAACTTCTCTTCTCTTCTTTTGTCACATTTTTCTTTTTTGTATGTAGTGGACGGAGCATGAACAAGCGATGATTTCACGAAAGTATTTGTATTGTGGTTTTTAAGCCTAGCAGTGGAGACGATCTCAACATCGGCGTTTCTGGCTGGGGGTATTACATACAAAAGCTTACTTTTTTTTCTCTCGCATTTGCGTATTGCTTTTGCAAATGCATGGGGTTGTGGTTCAACAGCATCGGGTGGGGATGATATGATGGTCCATCAACCGGACATCTACGGCGTATAAGATTGGCGATGGTTGTTTGAGAGTTCAACTTCCGTGTGAGCTCTGTGTGTGTCCTTTGATATCATGATGGGTAAAGGGATGGTAGATAGAAAAGTAGAAAATAATACCCTCTTCAACCGGGAAGTGAGCTGTCTTGTCCCATTTTCTTCTCTGCGTATTATTTACTGGTACATAAGTACGGCGACATTGCTTCCAGGCCATATTTTGACTTCCTTCCAGCTAAATACATTCATTCCACTATGAGAACTCAAACAGCTAAGCTCCTCAAAGCTTCGACCTCAACCCCCAAACCTCACCCAATCCCTTCCGACCTATCTCAAAGTTCCCCATACGATCATCATCATCAACAAGCGCACCCAAACAACCCACTTCAACCGCCAACGCAAAAGCAGCTATAGTCTCAGCCAGAGCCCATCTCCTCCCTTTCCCATAACAACCGATACCCTTCAATGCCTTTTTTCCCTTTTTGTTCTTTTGCTGCTGAGTCGCACCCTCACTACCACCACTACTATTACTACTACTATTCCCCATCATTTCAGCTCCGCTACTACCCAGCAAAAGCAAAGGAAAAAACAAACTCAACGTCATCTCCTCCGTCTCCTCATTAAAGTCGCCTACAGTGCGATACGTAACTTGCGATTGCGATAAGATCGCTTCTTCTGGATCTTGATCGCAGGCGAGGAGTAGTGCTGTGATGAGATCGGATGTTGAGGGGTTCTGTTGGTGTTGGTGTTGGTGTTGGTGTTGCTGTTCCGCTCCTCTGTATGTCCTGCTCTTAGAATCAAGATTCTCATTTCGTAGGAGAAGACTGTGTAGTTCCCGCGTCGTACATCCGAGTATCTTCTCGCATACTTTGGGGGTGATCGTGCCCCATGCTATGACGGATATACCGTTAGCTTGTGGGATGGTGTCGAGTTCAGGCGAGAGATCTCTGGGTGCTGTGCTTTTCCTGGCATTGAGGATTTGTTGCTGCTGCTGTTGTAGTGGATTAGATGAGGAACCTCTTTCTTGTGCTTCTCCTCCTTCTCCTCTCCCTTCGGCTCCCACATCTCCAATCTCAACCCCTTCCAACCCATCCACCCCCCTTCCCAATCCCAACATCCCACAAACTCTCTCCGTAGCTCTCATCACAACATCATACACGTCATCTATTTCCCTCACACAAGAAATATAGGTGAAGATGATGTGAACCTTGGATCCGATCATATGGGGTGTTAGAGTCGATAGGGTTAGCGTTGGCGGGAGTGCTGCTGCTGCTGTTGTTGTTGTATCGTCATTTTCATTATAATGATGGAGACTCCCCTTCAAAATATCAAAACACGAAGAAACAGAATTAAAGAACACAATTGCATGGGGGAGACTCGTGAATCGGAAAGTAGCGGATTGGGAGTGAGATTCTTTCAAAGCGGAGACGGAGATTCCGATGCTGGTGTTTTTTTCGCTTGTATTGTCACTCTTTTCCTTGTTTCCATTTCCGTTTTCATGGTTTTTGTTTTCCTTGTTTTCCTTATTGGTATCTCCCATCAAAGGAGAAGGAGAAGAAGGAGAAGTAGAGAAAAGCGCACAACCCCTCGTACAAGCCATTACAAGCCGCCTATCAAGCGTCGCGAGTGGTGCAGATAGGCGTTTGAGTTGCTGGTGGGTGCCGTTTAATATCAAGGGGCCGGCGAGGGAGAGGGGGAGGGAGGTGATGGAGGAGGAGGAGAGAGGGTTCGCGATGGTTGTTGCAATTGGGTTGAAGGTCTTGGATGGCCATTGGGGTGGTAGAGCGGAACTCGTATCTCGGGGGGGAGATATTGTTCTGCGTGGATGTAGAGCTTGAGGCTGAAGAAATTGAGTTTGCGAATTTGAATGGGGGGTTGTATGTTTTGTTGTTGTTGTTGTTCTGGTTGTACTCGCAGCAGGCGGGGGTAGACTGGATTGAGGGGTATTTTTCGTCCATTGTGGGGGTTTGGAGCGGGAGGGGTCGATGAGGTTTAGGATTAATGGCTGCTGTTGTTGTTGCTGCTGTTTTTGTAGACCTTGTAGACGCTTCTTTTGTGGATGAGAAGAAGAAGACATGGTACATGAATGAAAACACTGTACAGTAACGTCACACAGCACAGTACCCCAAACGAAAAAGAGAAATACGAAATATTAATCAATGGAAAGCACTCATCCGGTCCCATCCCATCACCTCTTACTTTTATATCAAACCGAAACCAAAACCAAAACCAACTTGCCAACAATTATGTACCTGAGCTTAACCACCTCAGCATACGAAGTATATGACTCCCCTCCCCTCCCCTCCCTTCGCCGCGCCATGGCCAGCAGTAGTAGCGATCGCACACCCAGCAGGCCAATAATTTGGTACCACGCGTACGAGCAGCTGCCGAAATAGCGAAAACGCTAGGAATTCGTGTTACAGTACCACGTACATGAATCACCACGTTTCCTTACATGCATATATATTGTGGAGAGGAGAGGAGAGGAGAGGAGAGGAGAGGAGAGGAGAGGAGAAGAGAAGAAAAAAGACAATCGGATCGGATTGGAATCAGAAAGCACCACGTAGGTGTTAAAATGATTATCATATGCATATGTGAGGATTATCGATGTATACTCCTTCCCCCCCCCCAGAATAATTATCTAGCGCCATTTTCCCTCTTTAACTTCAAACAAAAAGTATTATTAGCCGGTTTATATATCAAGTTATATACGGAATATTTAAAGTCCGTGCAGATCTTATATTATGCGTTATATATCTACTCAGGTCTTCTAGATATTTCTTATTCGTCAGGTTGTAACGTTCCTAGTTTCTCGACTGACTACGCGACGTAGTTAGGTCCGCTGGTTGGTATCAGCTATAAAGTAAAGTCACAAGTAGGTTCTTCGGTTCGCA
>QYAL01000062.1:162386-251042 GCA_003988805.1 Ploettnerulaceae sp. D365
ACGTGACATCATCATCACAGAATCCTTGGCTTCTCTGTGCAGCCATGCTACCGAGCCTCAGGGCCAAGAACTCCCTATGACTAAGCTGAACCGTGACACAGGTATCTTTATAGCGATTTGTGTCATGTATGGCTAGCAAAAGCAGCTAAAGTATCAGATAGACGGTAGACAAACATTCTGGGGGGGAAGTGTATACATATGTGGTTGGGGATCATCGATGTACTGTCGGAAGAGAAGTACCGTACTTAAGCTACGCTCTAAGCTACGCTCTAAGCTGAGCTAAGCTAAACTAAGCTAAGCAAGGATTTTATTTAAGCGAACCCCTGATACAATACAATACACAGTACTATATCAAATATCAGACTTAGAACGCACATAACAATAACAATAACAAACAACACATAACATAATATACACTAATAGTCGGTTCACCTCTACCACCACCACTACTATATAAATGTAATTCCATGGGCTCTCTATAATTATATATCTATATCATTCAGCGGCCTCAGAATTTTTCCTTTTCCTTTTCCTTTCCTTTTCTGTTGATTTATTCCCCGTCTAAACTTTCACTCGCTTTTCTAAATACCCAAAATTTAATGCGAAAATGAATTAGTGAGAAGTATCAAAAATCTTTCAAGTTCGGATTAAATGCTTCAGTTGAAAATCACAATCGCGTCAAATCATATCAGTCCAAGTCATGTATAGTGCACATCACATCAAATCAAATAAGTCACGTCCCCTTACGTCAACAAAGTATGACAGAAAATCACGCAAGAACAGACACATACACACACAAGGATGAAGTTTGTAACGTGATGCATTCATTTGCCTGGTATCAGAGCGCGAGCCCATATTTTTTCTCTTCTCCCGGTCCTGTCTGCCTCGCCTGCTTTTATGCCCCTTCTCCCTCCACCCTGGTCCAATACAGTATAGAACAAACATACAAGTCGCCATATTCTGTACAGTACAAACAAATACCATTAGCTATGCACGCCTTCGCCCTTCCAAGCCAAGGGTCGACCGGTTTAGCAAGTAAAAAAGTAGCCCGAATATGCCCATCTCCAAGCAATGCATGCACGCCCGCCCAAACACGCCCAAATGTCCAGCCCAGCCCAGAGAAACTTTTTCCTCCTCAGCCCAGCCAATCCACGTAGAGCGGATGATGCGTACACGCATGCGCACAATAAAATAGGAGTATTCAATGAGCCACTCCATCTCAAAAAGGTTGTGTAAAATGAAAAAGGAAAAATGCATATCGAGGGTGGGACCATCATGAGCAAAAACAAGTCCCAATGGCCGTCCCTCGTCGTAACAAAAAACGCCATCATTCGCCTGTAGTGCCCCTTCGCCGCCCCCGGAAGGATGAGGAAAAGAAGATCAAGTTCGCTAAAACGCTATTCAAAGTGGGTATCAAATCAATCGTTCGATCATAATGTGCGGCATGTGAGAATGTGAGAATTTGAGAATGTGTCGTGTCAAGTGTGTATGTGTTGAGAAAGGTATTCGTAAGGTTCGGCCGTGAGGATGCTTCAAATGGTCGTCGTGATGGTGTTCTGCTTTTCCCGCGAGTGGGTCCACGCAAAGATGTCGAACTTCTCTCTCTGCGTAGTAGTCGAAAAGGGGTTCTGGCCATCGATAGGACTGGGTCTTGGTTGGATGATTTCTCTCGGTTCGAGGAGGAGACTCTTGCGGTAGTACTGCTGTACGTTCTCGTTCTCAGATGAGGACTTGACACGAACAATCTGCGCCTGAATCCACTCCTGCAGCTCTGGAACCTCTGCTAGCCGGTATGGAATCTGGAATCGTTGGAGCTCGCCGATGATCTTCGCAGTTCGAGTGTGCTTGTCGAAGTTGATGACTGAGATTCCTTCGCCGTCGCCGGGTCCTGGGAGTTGTCTCGTCGCGGCATTGCCAGCATCAACAAAGGTCAGGTCCGTCAGGTACATGCCAACGAAGGGAAGGCAAGGAGGCACGTGGTCATGAAGTCTTCTTCGCAGAATGGCGTAATTCTTGTCCGGCTCAACAGTTGCTTGCAGACTCTTGAGCATATCCTTTCGCTTCTGCGAAACGACATCCCAGGTCCTCTTCAAGCGGATTATGGTGGAGGAGTTCAGCGAGCAGATAATGGCCATTAGAGAATCATAGTTATTCAGCTCGAAACACGCATGTGCAATCTTGATCCAGTGCTTGATGATGACCGCGCGCTTCTTCGCATCGTCGTACTGGAGAATTGTGTCTGCTACCAAGTTGGAGAGATCCGTAGAGAGTGTCGACATGGCCCTGACATTGACGGCGTTTGACCCAGATCGCTTCGTCCACTCCGAACCGAGTAACTCCTCTGGCATAATCGAGCAGAAGATAGTCATTTCTTTGATGGTCAGCTGTCGAGCCAATTCCAAGGGGTCGAATTCCAGAATCGACGGGCTGCTTCCACCCATCTTCCAGTTTTTCAAGGCGCCGACCTGACTCTTGTTCATGGCCACGGGTGGCAGCGGTGTATCGGCAGGGATGTATTGAGCAATCGAGGTCGACGTCTTGCCCATTGACGACACCAGGCGCGGTACGAGGGGGCCACTGGTCGCGGAGACCTTCTGTGCGAGCTCTAGCAGTCTTCGTCCCGCTCCGGGGAGAACCTTGCCAAGCTGCTCTTGCGCGAAAGGTTGAATCACTTCCAGAGCAACGTGGTCCGAAAGGTCCCTCCAGTGCGACTCGAGCCATCCCTTGAATACATTGTAAACGCGTAATCGGACAGGTCCAGCAATGTGAGGGCTCTCGGCGACGTATTCAAATCTGTCCACCAGAGCCTTGGCAAGCTCCACCGGTGTAACAAATAATCTGAAGGTGAGGTAGAAGGTCGAAACAAAGATCGAGTCAGGTGTGGAGTCATGTGTAGTGAGCCTCTCCACGAGGGCTGGAAGAGTGCCGCCAGTGATCTGACCCTCCTTGTTATGGAGAAGCTCGTGCGCAAAAGTCCGCTCAAGCATCTTCGACTCCCCGTCGTCCATATCGTCTGCGAGTGTTGACTGGCTGCCGGACATGCTAAGTTCGGAGATCGAGGGTTGGTTTCTTGGGTTGTAAACTGAAAGGTCAGGAGTTGTGGCTCGGGTCGATGTTTGGGAGACCATGCTGGACTCAGAATCGCGCATACCGCTGAGATAGGTGCTGCTTGTACCCGAGCTAGAAATGACGATACTTCCAGATCTGAACGAGGACTGAGACTCACCATCGTGTGCTGATGAGTGTTCTGAAGGGCTGTAATCTTCCTGGGTCATCAATGAGCCCGTCATTTTCGGTAGCGGGGGTAGAATGGAGCGTCTCAAAGACGATCTCTTGGTTGGATCCATGGCCTCGTTCTCGGTGACTGTTTCCAATGTCTTCGGCGACGATCGCCCACTGGTCTCTTCAAGAGCCTCTTCTACAAATGGGGATCCTTGCGGGACGTCTGGTAGGGGTTTCTCGTAGCTTGGGATGATAAGCGGAGGAGGAGAAGGTCGGCTTGTCGTTTCTGGGAGCGCGTCTACTTCGCGTGCTGAGTCCTTAGCCTCGTGCTGTTCAACAACGCCCACTGGCTTAACATCGGCAATGGGCATATCGCTCTCGGGTTCCAGCTCGAAATCTCCGATTCGCTCAATCACGAATTTGGTCTTTGCAACGACCTCTCCCGCAGCCTTGACACAACCCGTGGCCGCCATGAGAAGACGGCCATTCTCCTGAGGCATGACCACGTCTTCGTCGTCAACCCCCGACATGGTGATGATCTCCCGCGCAGCAACTACCAATCTGTTGATCCGGTCGTACATGGCGTTTCGTGCTGCATCTAGAGTCTCGGCCGTCTGATTATCGTGGGTACAAATCGACTCTACCACCATCAGAAGCTCTCGTCCTGCCGTGACGGATTGTCGCACGGTCAAGATGAGATCGGCGGATGATTGCGACTGGAGATGCAGTCGACCTATGAACGATCCTAAATACGAAAGGAAAGTATCGTGACTGGCGTTGAGTCGCTCCGAGACCAGATTCCGCCGTTGTGCAGCTGGGATCGATGCTGATAGTCGATGCGAGATCGATTGCCTCTTGACCTGGACCGAGGACGGGCGAGAGAAGGATTGTGGCCGCCCGGTCGATCCACTGGGGGTGTATGCTGTGGAACCCGAGGAGAAGTTGCTCGACATTCGTTTGTAAGACTGTCGTCTTGTTTGCTGCTCTTCGGCCCGTTGTGACGATAGGCCACTTGCCGAGCTGCGACTCGAGCTCCTGCGAGATGCCGCATCGTCCGCAGGGTCTGCATGCTCTGCTGCTTCGAATGACGTCGCTTCTGCCGGAGGAGTTGGGGGATTGTATACTTCTTCGGCGACTGTTGTTATCATTCTATGAACGGGTTGCGGTCGTGACCGAGCGTCGTCTTCCAGACAATCAAGAAATCGTACCCCTCGAGTCACTATCTTGAACGCCTTGAGAATCATCTCATCGATGGTGTTGTTAACATCGTCTGATTCGGCCTCTGTCATTCGTGGTGCAGCGGTACATTCCTGTAGACGTTTCGCTGTTTTGACTAAAGCCGACAGATCTGACAACAACGCCTTTCGGTTCTTGCGAAGCCCCTCATTACTTTGTACAAAATGCGATTCTCTCGTCAGACAGTTTGATTTTTCCTGTGATTGTCAGCAGATAGAAACAGACTCCTAGCGCAGATGACTGACCAGCAAATATCGAACACCAGCAATAATCCCACGCATGAATTCTTGGTTACCAAATACTTCGCTGTCGCTAATCATACCACTACGCATCAAATCCCAAAAGTTCAACAGCGCTTTCAGCAGATTTCGTATCGACTCTGGGTCGTAAGCTTCGCAGTAGTTGGTGGGCAGCCAGCCTCGGGCGCCAGATAGGAGGAGCGTTCCATCAGCCCAGCCGTTTGTGTGTATCGAATGAATCAAGACGACATCTCCCTCGTTCAGCGATAGCGTGACGGTGGTATCCGACATGGCGTAGGTCGGATGGAAAGGGTAGAAGGCCCGTAGGAACGGGTGGAAGACTGGCTGTGCAGGCTCCATGTGTCGACTGAGGTCCTCCTGGGAACCATTGGGTGTTGCCGGCGGAGTCATCTGGGACTGACTGCTAGAGTCTCCGGTCTTGGTACTACTCCTCGAGGAGATATTCCTGATGTGTCTCGAGGTGGCGCTAGATCCAGGCGACCGCTCCTTGTGGATGGACAGAGGTGCTACGTGAACGCTTGATCGCGCAGGATAATTGCTCTCCTTCACCATAATGGGCAGTCCTGAATGGCCACCATGGAAATTGCGTTTGTTGACGTGTATCCAGCCGGGTGTTTACTTGCCCGTTTGATGTTTTTGTTTTTCTCTTCTTCTGCTCTGATCCTTTCCCAGTGTACTTTTGCCAGTTCCAACACGCGTCGTGGGGATGTTGGAATGTACTGATCGAACGGGAGGAGGGCGACGGGGTGGGAGGCAGAGCGGTGTTGTATTGTGTTGTGTTGTATGCGGTCCACGCGGTTGATCAATGCGTATCGAGTCCTACTTTCTAGATCCAGCCTGATAGTCCTCCTTCCTTGACGTGTGCAATTGGGTGGGTGGAGACAGGAGTGGTGATCTGCACCAGAGGAACAATTAGCACGATCGTCTTCTTGGGGGAAGCAAAAAGTTGTGTGATGAATTGTTGTGATGTGAGGGAGTGGAGTGGAGAGGAAGGAGGTGAGGTCTAGGAGGAGAGGAATGCAGCGCGCGAATGGGGCCAAGCCAAGGGATGCTGGGATGGGTCGGGTCTCGAGCGTGAGGGAAGGCTACATACCAAACCCGGGTTGAGTCAAGGGTTTCGGGAGGACTCTCCAGTCAAGGTCAAGTCGTCGGTCCTGGAGTTCATGCACAGACTTGATTGACAGGTTCTGTACATGTGTTTTTTTTTTGCTTTTCTGTACGAAGTACGAAGGTAGGAAGTATGATACGAAGTCTGTCGATCTCCAAGCCCCTGGCGTTGAGCTTTTCAGTTAGGATCCGATCTGCTTTCTCCTTCTCAATAGTTCGCAGGGTTAAGAGCGGAGTGGGTATAGAACTGGGTCCCTGAGCCCTGAGCCCTGGGTCCTGGGGGGGGAGGAAAGGGGGGAGCTATGATAGTAGGGAGTGCTGGAGTGCTCGAGCACTTTTGGCCCGTCGACAGGTGAGAAACGAGGGAGAAGAGGAAACCTGGGACCCTGGAACCGGGGCGAGGAAACCGTTATTATTATTTATGCTTTGAGTACTGTACCGTACCGTACCGTATGGTATGACTTGTATTGTAGTAGTGGGCTCGAGGCGAAAATCCGACAATACAATACGTACTGTATCAAGCCAATAAATAATTATTGGGGCCGGGAAGAGATGGAGAGTGAGAGGGAGAGGGAGAAGGGAGGGGGGGAATTGATGTGTCAGGAAGCCCCCGAGTTTTGATCCAAGAGTACCAAGTGTACCAATGCGTTCCGTCTCGGATTGTGTAGAGGTGGTGGTGTTGTATCAACTTGTGTGTGGGAGGAGGCTTTTTCTTGTTGTTTTCGTGAGGCCGTGGGCTTGGATGTAAGAAAAGCGCACGCAGAACCAGGACAAATAATCCGAGCACAGCCAATGCGTGAAACTCTGCAGGTCGAAGGATGGAACGGAATCTTTGGACGGATTTGCCAATAGTAAAAATCAACAAGAATCAAACAATGAAGAAGGAGAAAAAAGGAGGTTGGTTCTCCAAGTCGACCAGTGTGCGCGCGTCGGAGAGGGAGGGTGAATGGGTGTTGTGTATTTCGTAGTTTATTTGTCGTCGTTGATGAGTCGGTGGTTCAAGGTGAAGGGATTTGGATTTGGCAGATCAGGTACGTACTGTAAGGGGGGTTGAGGGGGAGAGGGGAGGTGTGAAGGCGAGGTGGAGAAGGGAAAAGGGAAGGGATGTGGATGTGGATGTGGATGTGGATGTGGATTTGGATGGGGAATCTGCGGTGACGACGGTTTCTTCTTCTTTTCTTTTTCTCATTCTCTTTCTCTTGTCGATAGGAAGACAAAGTTCCATTATTACCGTACTGTACATGTATTATTATTATTATTATTGATTGGATTTTCTTCGACTCAACTTCGGATCGGAGCAAAAGATTCTCAGGCAGGGAAAAGGACAGGGGAAGAAGATGGGATGGGATCCGATTGCATGTAATTATTTTAAAGTATACATATGCAGGGCAGGTACGAATAGGAATAATACTGGTAATAAAAAAGTCGTAATCAATCAATGCAACGGATAAATTCTATTCTATTTGTATTATTAAACCGCGCAAGCCTCTCTACCCAAGCCTGTCAGCCAGCCTGTACTTTATCAATGAATATATTAATTAATTGAATATTCATTTATATAACTTATATATATATATAGAGTAAATAATTCTCCCTTCTTTTTCGTTTCTCCGGCCAGCTACAGTACCTAATCAGGGCCCGTTCATATGGTTGTCGTCATTATTCACTCCCTTCTTCTCTCTTCCTCTCTTCCAATGCATTGAATAATAATATGTAATAATAATGCAAGCAAGGGCAGGACAGGCCAGCACAGGACAAGGAAGGGAAGAACGGGAAGGTAAAGCCCAGGACAAGACCAGATCAGACCAGGCCAGGCCAGGCCCGGCCCAAAAAAACAGGCCAGGGATGGATGGATATACTGTACCCTACCGTACCGATGATGCTTGTCGACAGCTTTATCTATCTATCTATCTATCTATTTATCTCGTATCTACTTTCTTCATCAGCTGTAGCTTATTATTATGTATCTCCCGAGCCATATACGAAAATAAAGTACAGTAACGAAATAAATAAATGAAAGAGAGAGAGCGCGAGCACACACCAAATCGCGACCCAGCCCAGCCAACACCCACGACCCAGCTACATATCCGTCCAGGTCCCCTCTTTTATTTCCTTGCCCGCTCGCCTGTTGTCATGTCGCGTGTCCTGGGAGAGGACTGACACTGACACTGACACTGTATCCAGAGGAGAAAGTGGGGGAGGGAAGAGGAGGGTAGCAAGCATTATCTTCAACAACAACTCAACCTTTAAATGAATGATTTACCATATTAGCAAATAAATAACAATAACAACAACAACAAAGGGAAATATCATATTCATACATAATAAGCATGCAAGGCAGGACAACTCAGGTCACGTAGGAATCATAGCGGGCGCATAAACATAAGCATAAGCATAGGTACAGTACAGTAAGCATAATCGATACAAGATCCGAGACGTGCTTTGATGTGATGGTGATGTGATGGTGCTGTGATAGTGATAGTGATAGTGATAGTGATATAAATCTGATGAGGTAGGATATACATACATACATACATACAATCCCTTTCTTTCTCTCTCTCTCTCTCCCCGTTGCGCTGTGTTACGCTATGTTGCATTGCATTATATTGCATCTCCAACGTGATCTAATCCCATCACCGCATGGGCATATGCATACATACGCATGGCATGGCATTTCCCAATTCGTCCCTTTCTTCTAATAAAACAGAAACAAAAAACGGTCAAAAAAAAACGGGCTGAAGGAAGGAGATTAGTTGCTTTGTGTACTGTAAAAGGAAGGAAGTATGAACTGTTTGGTATATATATGTGTGTGGGTTATATACATACCTATAGACGAAGATACGTACCAAGGTACATGTACAGATAAATCAGTTACGTAAGTACTGTGAGTACTGTAAGTCACACACTCACGCAGAAGCCAGAATAAAATAAAATAATAGCCGGATAGGGATGGATTGTATGTATATGTATGTATGTATCTGCAACTCTAATGGTCCCGTGCAGCTTATGATACTTATACTATACTGTACCTTTTTATCCTGTATAAACCAAGCCAAGCCTGGATACAGTACTGTACTGTATCGAGTCCCTCTAAGTACAGTACATGTATCTCCTATATCCCATCTTCAATACCCCCCCCCCCCTCTCTCCCTCTCCTCTCTATACAGAAACCAAACCATCCCTCCAACACCAACTACCACAGGAACAATGATCAGAAAAATTAGGATTAGAACCGTGACCCAAGGCAAGTTCGCCGAGTTCGCCAAGTTCGTTCCTCAACTAGCTAGAGAGATTTAGTTACTTATGTACAGTAGCTACGGCACGGCATCGATTGGTAGTACGGATAGACTTGCTTGGGCTTGCTTAAGCTTGAGCTTGGGCTTGGGCTTGGATTTCTTCATCAAGACCATGCCTAGCCTAGGAGGTAGATGAGAAATAGTACAGTACGTACATATACAGCACGTACCGAAGATAGATAATCATTATCGGTCTAGTTCCAATCAAACTAAACCAAGCCCTCTAGTCGTCCTCAGCGCCATTAATCTTCATATCGACGACGAAATCGAAATCCGAATCCGAATCCGAATTTAATTCTCAATTAGCTAGCCGTTTACGTACATTATATACAGTATAGTACGATCTTGAATCTTCTTTTTGGTGTATAGATTACTGTAGCGGGAGAGGAGAGGAGAGGAGAAAAGAATCTACAGTATTAGTTAATTAAGGTAGATTAGATTTTTAAGGGTTTTATTCTTTCTTTTTCATTTACTGTATTATTATACTGTATATGCACAAAGTACGAGCATCTACTTCGTATCAATGAAAAAGGTACGGATGGATGAGAGTACGTACCGAGTAATACAGTATAATTCCACCTCAACCCCCATCTCCCATCTCCCATCCATCCTCCTTTCACCCTCTCCCTCCTCCTCATCCTCCTCATCCTCCTCATGCTCCTCAGCCTTACAGTAATCGTTCGGTTCCACCTCACCCAACTACATCCCTGTAATTGGGTGAGGGTCAGCAATGCGTCGATTACCAGCAATGCGCCGATTTTATAGTAAAATAGACAAGAAAAATATAATAATAAATCATAACGCAATTAAAACTAATTATCTAGAGTAGTATTAAGTAGCTTATTAGTCTGCCTTTCAGCTTTCTTTTCGGCTTTTCTTAATTCTTAAGCTTGCGCTTTTTCTTACGGTTTTAAAACTACTATCTCTTGTTTTGTATCAAACTATTCAAATATTTTGATAATCGATATTTCTAGCAATTCTTATAATAAAACTAGGTATTCTTCTATACTATTCTTTTTAAATATTATATTATTAGATATTAGAAGAAGTTAAATAAGCTGAATTAGCATTATGGTTATATATTATTATTTTTTACTACAAAATCGGCGCATTGCTGGTAATCGGCGTATTGCTGACCCTCACCCAATTACGTAAGATGGAATTGGGTGAGGTAGAACCGAACGATTATTTACATACATAAAAAAATACATCCCTCTTCTGCAGCAGCACCACCACCATCCATCCATCCCGCCGCCACTATCGATTTCCACCCGTACTATAATAAGTAAGAAGAAACCTTAATCCCAAACCAGACAAGATAGCAAAAGATCATCCCATTTAGGAGATTAAAAAAAAACCTTTCAATACGGTATTAATCAGCCAATTGATTGATTATTTTTTGGCGTGAGAGGGGAGAGAGGGAGAGAGGGGTGGGTGAGAAAGGGAAGGGGAAGGGGAGAAAATGCACGTCGTTCTCCCATCCCGTGAAATATCACCACGTTTTTTTTCATGTACATGTATATGTACATGTACTGTAATGGTAGTATATCACACTACATGACATCGTCATCGTCATCATTACATACATACATACATGATCCTATGATACGTACAGTACAGTACAGTGTACTGGCCTCGGCCTCTAACCATTCCCTCCCCCACCATATCATACATACATACAACCCGTGGCCCCCTAAGCCCTTAGCCCCCTCCCCTCCAATCTGAAAACCCGGTTGATCCTAGCGCCAGGCACGTCCCACCCCACTCCACCAGGCCAGGGGAGAGGGAAGTTGCTGTAAGTGTGAAAGGAAAGGGCGGGGGTAGCTTACGCTATGTGCTTCGTAAGGTACAGTAGTAGTACATGAAGTATCTAACGATGACAACAAGAGACGGGATCTTTTTGATATATAATCTTTATATAATCTTTACATGTGCTGTTAGCTACTAACTTGCTTACTTGCTTGCTGGATTTTCTATTTATTTATTTTGGAGGAAGTAAAGAGAAGGAAGGAAAGAAGGATATATAAAGCGTCTTGAAGGTATTATTTTCCATTCATAGACAATACATGCACGCATGAGGATAGTACAGTAGTTAGGTACAAAGGGTACAGTCATTGTCATCTCCCCCACAAGTCCACAGGTCCACAAGTAGCATGTGAAGTATACGCGCGGCACGGGAGGGCGGCGAGGGGAGAGGGAGAGGGAGAGGGGGGATGGGATGAGATGGGATGAGCGACCTCGGTACATCTGTATCTGTACACCATCCCATGCCCTCCCATCCTTTATTCGCTCTCTCATCCTACCTCTCAACTTCAACTACTAAACCCCATCCTTGATAGCAAAAGCTCGAACGCAAACGCAAACGCGACTCGGTCAAATAATCGCTTTTTTTTAAAAAATTAAAAATTTTCGTATACAGTAGTACGATATTATTTTCGTGTTTTTGTTTTGTAGTAAAGTAATGAAATGCATGCAAACCTAAAAATTAGGGTATACTAGACTAGAGTAGAGTAGAGTAAACTAAAACTATCCGCTGTTCTGGTACCTTTGATTTTAATTCAGAGCTTGAGGGAAAAGCCCAAAGGGGGTATAATAAAATACTGTAATACTGTAATGTATAGGTACAGTAATTCAATTAAAATCCCAAATACAGTAATCATCCTTAATTTCCCCTCCCCTCTCTCTCTCCCCCTCTCTCTCTCTCTCTCTCGCTACCAGAAATTGAACCCCCCCCCCCATCCCCCTCTTTTCTCCGCACATCCGACTTCCGACGTGTACATCCAGATGGAAGCACGCGACTCTATTCCTCTCTCTCTCTCTCTCTCTCTTCATACAACCATACATATCACACGCATCTGTATCTGCATCTGCATCTGCAGCAGGTATACACCTCGACACATATGTATATATATACTGTACATGTCTCAATCCACGTGTGCGTGCGTGCGTGTGTGTATCTCTATGCAGTGTGCAGTGTGCACGGCATTTGGAACGTGATGAGTGCGTGGTGGTAGTGGCGGTTAGGTAGGTATGTAAGGTATGTGCTGCGTGATGGATATTATGTATTATGAGAGGGATATGTAGGGAGGAAATGGATATCCTGGATATGTTTACTGTATTTCTTTTTTCTTTCTTTCTTTCTTTCTTTTTTTGAGAGGAGGGGGGTTTATTATATATGCGTTATATATATATATCCCATCTGCTACTTGTACTTTCTTAGAAGCTCAAGCTCAAGCTCAAGCTTAAGAGATGACTAGATAAGTGGACCGGAATTAATGGAACAAATAGAAAATCTCAAGATAGAAAACTAGGTATGTATGTATGTAGGTATCATTTCACTTGAACTCCAAAAAAATATCAACTTAGGTACAGTTACAGTACCCCTCCTTTCCCCCTCAGGCACGCAGTTAGTTAAAGGACTGTACATTTACGTACTTGACCCAATCCAACCTAACTCAACTCAGCCCAATCTACCCAAGTACCCAAACCAATCACAGCCCTAGCGAATCATATACAATAATCGCATTTATCCTAATCCAATCCATTCAACCCAATCCAATCCAATCCAATCCAGCCCATCCCGTCCCTCCTCATCCGTCCTACCCCTCCCCTCTACCCTACCCTACCCTACGACTGTACCTACGGGCCAGGAACACGACCTGCATACGTTCGTATATACCTTAGCCTATGCACATGCATACATAGGGGTACATAAATGCACTTCCCTATCTAGCATTCTACTGTAGCTAACCTATTATTATTCCCTGTTTAGCGGGGAGTGGGAAGAAGCGAAAGGAAAGGAGAGGGGAGGGGAGGTATTTTATATATTTTGTCCTGGATAAAGTACCTGCTGTAGTAGTGTAGCATATATGCCTGCGCACTATGTGATTTGTTTATGGAGAGGGTGAGGGGGCAGAGAAGGGAATGGATTATTGGTATTATATATTTTATAGCTCTCTCTTTCTATATATATACTCGTCGTTTGGCCGTGGATTTACATTTACATTTACATTTACATTTACATTTACATTTACATTTACATTTACATTTACATTTACATTTACATTTACATTTACATTTACATTTATTTGGATTTGGATTTATAGTCTTGTCTTGTCTTGATGGATAGCGGGGTGAGAAGGAGGGGGGAATGAGGTGAGGTGGGGGTGCTGCCATGATGCCATGATGCCCTGATGCATTTCGTAGATAAGGTACGAAGTATATACAGTACATATACCATAGCTTATAATACCCCTTCCCCTATCCAGACACCTCTCTCACTTCCACTTCCACTTCCTCTTCCACTTCCACCTCCTCTTCCAACCCCCCTCCCTCCCCTCCCCTCCTCTCCAAACCATCAAACCTTCACCTCATTTCATTTCATTTCATTTCATTTCATTTCATTTCATTAAACTTCACACAGTACTTCTTGATCACTACCTAAAAGATCAAACCTATCAAAAATCCATCCCGATTGGGACACATACTTCTACTACTACTATTACACTACCACGCCACAAACTTCGTATTTGGTATTTTTCGTACCACCACGCCGTTATTATATCTGCACTAGGACTAGGACTAGGACTAGACTACTGTACAGTAGTAAGAAGTATGTAGAGAGACATGCCGCCGCTAGTGTTGCTGCAGAAGAGAGGGCTGGCTCGTGTAGTGGAAACTTAATGTAGGAGAGAGAGAGAGGGAGAGAGAGGGACGGCAGGAGATTAAAGCTAGATACTGTACAGTACTGTATCTAATCCGGATCATCTTTTTCCATATCATTCATCTATTTATTTATTCCCTTTATTTATTCCCGTATTTCTATCTAATTCTTTCTTTTTCTTCTCTTTACCAAAAAATCTCCATTTTCTCGCCTATCTCATACAGTACCCGACCGAACCCTCCGCTCTTCATATTACATGTATTCTCAGCTGAGAAAAGATGGACACACACACATACTATCCCGTCTGTGAACTTGTAAGCAAGGATTTCCCCTGCGATAGATACAGTACAGTATCATGATGTGATACGTTAAACTTTTCTCTTCGCTGAAAAAAGAAAGAGATTTTATTATTTATTGATTGATGGACGGATTGAAAGGTAAACGCGTGCTTTATGCTTTATGTTTAACATGCGTGCATACTTAGCAAGGCAAGCATCTGATTCTTACTTTTACTTTTACTTTTACTTTTATCGCACGGTGTTTCCCGATTCGTCATTTTCTTTTCTTCTTCTTCTTCTTCTCCGCATATGACTATGCTATGCTATGCTTCATATGTTGAAAGTCCGTGTCGAGATCAAGTATTACTAGAGAATTACCATTGCCATCTCACCAACGATCTCGAGACGGGTCGGGAAAAGTACATCACGGTTTCCTCTCTTCCGCATCGCAGCTGTCAAACCCCCTCACTATTGTCACCAAACTCCAAACTCCGTCATCAGAATACCTGTATCCCAGTCCACCATGTGCTCACTCACTTATGTCTTTTTTTTTCTTCTTTTTTTTCTCTCTCAGACTTGTCTCAATGCCCCCCGTTTCACATCCTTCTTCCAAACGCCATTTCAGCTCAGTCCCTATGGATACATAGCTACCCGGGTATGTACTTCGTACCAAGTACTGTATCATACAATCCCATACAGTACCTACCCCCTTTTCGTCCGTGCATCACACATAGCATATTTCGCTTCTTTGCGCACCCGCCCTCCACCCCTCCCCTCTACTCCACTCTGCAGCACAGATGAAAGGAGGACTGATCCCTTATGTGTGAAGTACCTCAAAGTACAAAGTACCCCTCTTCACACATACCACATACTCACTTCACACGGCGCTTACATGTATACAGCGCGACGGATACAACTACAGTGCGAACATGTTTTACCATCCACAGTATCAATTCCGAAACTGTATCTCCCTCTCCCTCGAGCACATGTCTTGTCGGACATATGATATGCAGGTGACGACCAGCCCGCGGACATCCCGGATGCGAGAACGGTATGCGTAGGGTAGGGTTTGATCATCTCGAGGACAGTACAATTCGTGATCCATTACATTACTGTATCCAGATATGGATGATATTGTAAGATACAGTACATCCGTCGAGTACCCGTAGTACCCGCACCTTGTACTTCATGCTGTACCACATCATCCACCACCGAGCACAACAGCATATATTATATTATTATGCCACTTCGGAAAAAAAGAATATGCCTCCATGTCAGGCCCCCGATATCAGCTACTTTAGTGATAGGACTCTATCCATCCATACGAAGTATATCCCGCTGCTGCAGGTCGGAAGTCACCTGTCCATTTCCACACCCGGAATCATGGGCATGGGTATGGGTATGGATGGCATGGTCCCATACAGGGCATAGATAGGTACAGTAAAACTTAGCCACGGCCATATACGGTCATGCCGTGCCCGACCCGGGTTTACTGTACTTCGTACCTTGGAGACAGACACCTTAACTTGCATCATCGGAGCAGAGGCCTACATGTATGATACATGTAATATTCCATAGCTACAGTAGATAGACAGGACAGGCACTTATCTCGGAAATATATTCATGCACCACGGGAAAGCGATATGCAGCCGGATTTGCGACCTCGACCTTACATATTATATTATACGTATCCTTTTTTTTCTTTATCAGGGAATATTTTTCTATATTTATCTGGGAAAAGAAAACACTTTACCGTACGGATTAATTACTTAGGTCTTATTGCATCACCACTCCATTATAAATGTACTATACTATCATACTATCCTCGCCTCATCATTCTCGTCTTTCTCTGTTTTTCCCCCACGCTGCTGCCGTTCGTTCCGCTTCCTCCACCATAAGCTTAAGCTCCATGCTAGGTCCAACACTTACTGTACTGTACTGTACTGTACCAGCTGAATGAACGAAAAGTATCTCCCAATAAACACAATTTGATGGCAATATCAATATCAATATCAATAAAAGCGCGAAACTCTTTTCCACCTCCTGATTCCAAAAGAGAGTACACTACTGTATAAAGGTACTGTAAGCAACAAACAACGCATACATAGATTCCAGCCGGTTCGGGAACAAAGTGCCACAGCAGGTTATTGCAGATAATACATGTAAGACGAATGAGAATGAGTGAATTCGTGTTCTGACTCCATCAACGTGGCGATTTCGTGCTGTTGTGCGGCTGAGGTGAGTGGTACAGCATAATCGTAATTGCTGTAACTTATACAGTATATACATTAGTTTGTTTGAATTTCTTATCGTTCATTTTCTTCTTCTTCTTTCCTTCTTTTATCGATATCGATATCGTTGTCTCTTTCGGTTTTTCTAGGATTTTTCATGGAATACAGTATCCTTCGATAGTGCGAAAGCCCTAATACATCCAAAACCCAGTACAGTATCGGGAAGCCTCGCATTACATGTACTGTAACTTCTCAACAACGTTCGTTCAGATCTTGGCAAAGTGACGATTCTAAATCTCAATTCTACTGTATCATACAGTCCTTATGTTTTACATGTACTTCGTGCTTTACTTGAAAGCTTAGGCACGATTAGTGATGCATATCATTCATCCATCATCATCATCATCATCGCCACGAACTCCTCACCTACCCTACACCAACCAATCCTAGCCCCATTCCTAGCCCTACTTCTCATCTATCTACTGTATCCCCATGCTTACATACTTGATCTTTGATCTCCGATGCGAAGATACACCGCTAGCTTATATACATACATACATATATGTACAGTTTACAAATCGCATTTATAGTTTCGACACATGTGACATATATATACACATATAGCTCTGTATAGTACAGTCAGTCTGTTGCCCTTGGTAGAAGAACAGCCATCAATATTCGGATCATGAAATGGACATGGGAAAAAAGCACAATCCCCCCCCCACACATTGCTCACCCCACCTAGTGTACCTTTCCTTAATATTCACATCACATCTCATCGCATATATATCACACGGGCAATACACCACATACACAGTACCCTCTAATCAACTTCCCGTTGTATCTTCATGCTCACACCTTCCCGCACCCATACCCACGCCTATCACATATTACACACAGCGTCTCACTTTCAACGGGATATTTCACTGCCGGTAGATATACAGTAATACAGTACATGAAACTATACTATGATATACAACGAACGACTTCTTCCCAGACTTCTTTTTGTAAGTATCCCTAGCTGTTATATATGTATTATACTTCTCGGGTTTTAACCTTTCATGTACTGTATAGATAGAATCACATCGTACAAACTATTATATACTATAGTTCCATAAGTATATTTCCATCTACATAATCAGCAGCAGCAGCACCATCGTCATCACATAACACCTATCCTCTAATACATGTATACAACCCTATAATTTCTTCCAAGTTCAAGTTCAAGTTCAACTCAACTCAAGTTCCTACCTCGTAACTCCTAATTACAAAACCTCCTAATATGTACCTCAGGTACTTAAATTACTCAAAAGTAAAATAATCGTTTGCGATTCCATCCATGAAAGGAATAATTTATTTTACTTTACTTTACTATACTTTACTTCAATAATCAAAACAGAAAGAAAGAAAAATAAACAGCCTCACGAATAGAGGGAAGTGTAACTAACCCTTCTTCCCCACCGGCAGAACCGCTGTAGCATATACTACAGTATAGTCCGTATCATATCATATCATACAGTAGATTGAAGATTTGATACGATATAATTCTAACTTAACAAGTAGCATAGCATAGCTGCATAAGCCGTAAGCAAGCAAGCAAGCAAGCATCCTTCGCTCAGACCCCCACTCCCCTCCCCTCCCCTCCCCACACACACACACCTATCCCGGCTCGCCCGGTAAACCCATCCGATACATCACACATCGTAATCCTAATCACGCACAGTCCCATTACCGTTCCGTGCCGTAGGTGCCGTTTTTTCTTATTCCCTTCCCCCTCTTCTTCTCCCTGTCATCTCCGAATTTGAATGGGAGTATGATATGATACTGTATGTATGATATGTTCGAATTCCTCCAATGGGGTTGGGTTGGGTTGGGTTGAGTTGGGTGCTATGTTTATGCACTTGTAGGCATTTTAACTCTTGTGATTTGGAGGGTGGGTTGTAGATAACTATAGATAGATAGATAGATAGATAAGGATAGGATATGGTTATTTATTTACTTATAAACATATTATATATATATATATATATTATGGAATTAGGTAGGTATTGTGTTGTGCTTATTTATTTCCCTCTTTCCATACCCCCACGTCTCTTCCTAACCAAACCTCGAATCCTTCATTAATTAACACCAAACATACATACCCTCCCCTCCCCTCCAATCCCTCATCCTCATCCTCTTGCCACAAGCATCTACCCAGGCCCGAACCCAAGCCCGAACCCAAGCCGACCCCGAGCCCGAGCCCGAGAAAAAGAAAAAAGGGATCTACATCGATATCACTCATTCATTTACCCACGGAACCGGCGCTCGGACGAATATCCTACTCCTGCACTCCTGCTACATGTACTGCTGGCTGCACACGTGTAGGAGAAAAAATGCACAATGGTATGTACTCGTATGTATAGGGATCGGCATATATCGATTGCCTTTGGTATTGGCATAATATCGGCGTCCGGGCGGCCGGGATTTGATGTCGGCAGATTTTCATGTTACATGCATGTATGGTACTGGGCATGGATCGGACGAAGTGTACGGTATGCAGGTACTGTACTGTACGTTGACTCTTATTGTTCATTGTTAATAACATAACTGGGGTAGATGGACCTGGCGACCTAGATAGATGGCAGGCCGGCCATACAGTCCTATCCCCAACTTCTTCTTCGTCGTCACATGCTGTATAATCCATACTTTACCCGTCCAGAGCTATCTTTGATTTAAACCTTCGGATTCTATTTATTCTTAGACTTGGCTCTTGTATAGCATAATATGATACTAATCTTCTGTATATATATACCACCATGATTCATGACCTGATCGCTATGTACTCCGTAGAAGAGGGAAACGATCAGGCGTCTTTTTTTTATAGTTATTTTCTGGTTTTGGAGGAGGAGTGGGATTTGCTGCTTTAGGTATAGAGAGAGAGAGAGAGAGAGAGAGAGAGATTAATTGACTACCTGACTAGCTAAACAATCTCATGTATTTTTAAATTTTTAATTCTCATTATGGAATAATTGCTGGCATTACTGCTGTTACTGTACGTGGGGATATGGGTTCTTTCACGTTGGACTCCTGGAAGGAAGAGGAGTGATATTCCATGCTGAGGTTGCGATTTATATAGCGCCGCTAATGTTGAGATATATGATGTATAAGGTTTCTGATGTGTGCACATGGACCGGCTTGCTGAAATTCGAAACGGTGGGCGGGAACTTGGAAGGAGATATAGACTGTTCGGTCTGGGGACTGCTGAGTAGAGGAATGAGAGCGAGGAATTTGTGATTTCGTGAGATCGAAGGTGTGATGAAGGAAGGTTGGATGGAGGGATGGATATTATTGAAATTCCGAGCTGGGAAGTATATATAGGATCGATAGGATATGATATACGTGTAGAGATGTTATCTTGAAGGACGAGGTAACAGGCGCGCAGAATTACAGGGGAAACTTGACTATTACAGTACATAGGGTATGGCAATTATGGGAAATCACTTGAGGGCCTGAAGTATAAGCACTTGGTTACACATTTTTTGATGACTAACCTCATCACTTGTTTAGAATAATCGGGAAGATTGAGCCCAAGCTTCCTTCAAACTTCAAGGATAATAAAAAGTATTAGAGACAACTTGCTCAAGGAACTCTTCTATACTTGTACGTAAAAATATACGTATACGGCCTTTGGTGCGGTGTATCATGAACATAGATATCATCTCGCCCCGAATGTTCCTTTTCAACAGCCAATTACTACGGATTGGAGATACCATTAAAGGCTTTCGACTATATATTCCAGCGAGTACTAGTCAGGCTGCTTAGATGTACTGCTCTTGAAGTGAAAAAATGAGGGAACAGATCATAGAGCATGGAAGAAGAGATGCAAGCTGAGATGATGGAATATTTCCAGCTACTACCTGCTACTGAAATCTGTGTGGGAAACAAGATTCAGTTTGGGACCGAAGGGTTAAATTGAAGGTATGACACCACGTTGATCCAACTAAAGAAAATAGCTACGTCTATCCGATCACCATGTTAGATTGAAAGCAGGGAGTTTAACAGTATCGAGAAACATGGAGGATAAACAAAGGCATGGATCCTTCACAGACTACTTTCCACCTAAAGTTCAAGATCAAGTACCCTACTCATCCTCTCGGATTCCACTCACTGTCTACCCTCTCCAACAACTCCTCAGTCAACACTTCTTCCAAACCAACCAATTTAAAGCTCGCCTCCTCCGCCGTACCACCCCCCTCCAACTCATTAGCATCATCATGCACAACAATCAAGCCCTTCGGAAACAAATCATTCAACCGATTCCCCACCGCCGCAATACCATCCGTATTCGTAACATGATCCACCGTCCCATCTCTCGACGTCGTGATCGTGAACGTCTCGACAAATACGTGAGGAGGAGCCCGTTCGTAAACATTGTATGCGGAAACCCCCTGGCAGCTTACGAGGAGATAGCCTTCGCTGGCCGTCTTACCGGGGAGGAGAGTCACGCCTTCGACGTCGGCGTAGAGATCGCCGGGTTTATGGGAAGGGTATGTGGCTACGGATGCGACTTTGACTCCTGAAGGAGCGGCATCTGTTGGTTCGGCGTCGTAGCGCCAGAGGCCTTCGGGTTCTTCGCCGACGAAGAGGAAGGAGTTGGCTTCGTCTGTGACGCAGCCTTCGACCTGGCCGCCGGATCCGGCTGTGAACTGTCTCACTAACGTCGTTGATAGTGTTCCGTTGGTATCTGATGTCAGAGAGTATTGTAGGTACTCTGCTGTTTTGCTGTTGACGAATAGGTATTGGATTCCGGTTGTTGGGGAGCGGTAGGAGCATGAGCCGTAGACATCATAACCTTCAACCTATGTGTCGCCGGAACGTTAGTTCTTCATGTTGTTTGCAGTTACAAGAAGTGTTTGGGTGAGATATTTGAAAGAAAGGCAAAATAAAAGAGAAGCAGTAACATACCACAGGCTGTATTCCACCAGCAATGTTGGAAATAGTACCATTCGTACTCATCTCGAACAGGCAGAGCGTATTGTCCTTTCTACAAGCGGCAAAAGCAAGATCAATAGACCTCCCACTACCAAGTGTAAAGTTGTATATCATATCAACGTTATTCGGCTTTCCAGCAGGCAGCGTCTGGAGAAGCTTTCCACTCAAGTCAAAGACTCCCAGCCCGGCCCCTTGCTCAGATTTGGTGGTAGTCACAATGCGACTTTGATCTGGCGAGATGGGCGAAATCCAAATCGCCGGATCGTCACCATCTCCTCCGTTGGCATCCGTCTCGAGTTTTGGCTCTGCGAGTAGGAAAGAACAGTGTAGTCCACCCCAGCCAGGCTCGCACTTGCACTCGTTCGCTCCAACACAGGTGCCATGTCCCGAGCAGTTCTCTACACAGGTGAAGCTTCGGCACGTAGTACCCGTCAGGCCAGCAAAACATGAGCAAGTCGTACCCGACCTTTTCTTTGCACAGTAACCACCAGAGTTACAATCATTGCAAATGATATCATCGCAGTTTTTACATGTTGAACTTGGATTGAAAGCTGTGTTGGCATCAATCTTGAGGGTCTTTAATACACTCTCGAGAGAACTGATGCCAAACGCTTTACCCTCATCGTCTTCGATTGCGTATGCTATCACGCCTGCTGGGTAAGCCTTGGTCTTTGCTTGAAAGACTGATAGGCCTTGGATTTCGATGTCCTCAGCACCAGACAACTTCATGGTGCCGACCAGACGGAATCTTCCTGTGTAGACAGCAATCACGTCGGTTTGGGCGACCAGAAGGTGATCCGAGGACTTCCCAGTATAGACAGCAAGACCGGTCACATCGTCGGCCGCTTCAAAGAACGTGGTGATTTCTGGAGCAATATTAGACTCAACCGTTTTGAATCCATAAACAGCCTTGCTGTCGTCGCTGCTAAAGTACACGCGACCGTTATAGGATGATACTGCACAAGATGAAGCTTCGACTGGTAGGTTGAACGTTTGAATCTATTTCTGCTGGTCAGTATCATCTCATTATCTCTGCGATCAAAATGCGTACCTCCACAATCTCAATCATTCTCCGCTCTCTAATCAAATACTGCACAACCTGCTTCTTCCCAAATAGATAAAAGTACTGATTGCTACTGTCGCCACTTTTCCATGTACACAAAGCCGACCAATCCCCAATTGCACTTTTAGCTGCTCCTTCAACCTCTCCAAAGCCATCGACGTCAAAGACTCGAAGGACATTATCAGGTTGCGAGATCGTGATGATCAGATCTTTCCCGCCGATATCATATACCGTCGTCACGAGCTTGGAGCGACCTGTGATCTTCGACGCTACCTCGCTCAGCGGCGACGAGCTGTCCAGAGACCAAATGTGAAAACCTCCGGTTGCTGCCGAGCCATCGTTCCCGAGAAGAAGCGGTTTGGATAGCGAGTGGTATATGGCGGAATTGTCCGAATCAACGGCTGGTGTTCTTGCAGAGATGGGGAGATCAATTAGCTTATCCGTAGCACTCGTCCCGGACATAAAACTTAGCAGAGCACTGCACGCAATGAGCACGTTTCGAAGAGAGCTCATTGTTTAGGAGAATGACTGACAAGTGACACCAACCATCAAGATACTTTCATCGAGGTCTCAGCTCTGCTCATATATATATACTAAAATACATACGAGGTACTTCATACTCACATTCCCTTTCCTAACGGGCGAACCACATATGCACGCAATGAAAATCGTCATCGCGCGGAGAGAAGCTGCAGTGATCGCCTCATGCATAGTGATGCTGAAGAGACGTGGGCGAATATCAGATCACAATTGGAGGGAATTTCTGATCGCGAAGGCTCCCAAGACTTTCGTCGCCAAGGTGCTATGAGAAGCCAAGCTACCTAGGTACTTGGCGCCTCCTCTAGGGGGTTCTCGACGAGCCCGTGGCCCTCGAACAGTGCTAAGCGAGCTTCTTTTCAGGGGTTGCTCGCTAGATTTTAGCGCTTGTGCAGGGATGAGTGTGGTTTATAATCCTATTTGATTTGATTGCAGTAGTATATTTCTTGCTTTAATTTTGCTACTGGAATTATACTTTACCTATGAGCTTACTACCTCTTAATGTGCAGCCCACTCTCGACGATAGCCTAGCTATATCGGATTTTCCACCTTCCCAGACTTCCCTTGGAAGCTAAGCTGCCAGCATTTAAAGTGCTGCAGAGTCATTGCATTGCCACTTCTTGCTTGTCGACCGTAAAGGAAAGATCAGTAGCTATCAACAGTATTGATGCACTATATTAAACTTGCCGAGGTTTAGCAGCGTTGCTGGGCGGGCGTATATGGCTGCTTGGTCTAGATCCTTCTCCGAATTTGGGGTGAATGGGGTGATCAAATGCATCTGTGAAGAAATGAAACATCACTGATAGTTTTGTTTTGATATAAACCATATCGAGTACAATGTCTGCCAGTTGATTTGAGTCGTCCAATCTCTGTTGCATACTTTCAGCGGTTCAGGTTGCCTAGTCTTTTTGGAGATGATATTGCTTACGTCTTGTCAAGTTATTAGGAAATACTAGGAATCCATCTAAGGCATAGCAAGCTTCACCTACCAACCACATCCTCGCCAAAGGCTGAACTTCAAGTATATATAATATATTACAAAACCGGGAGAGACCCTTAGAAACCTAATTGCGAGATTTGTATCCCATATTCTTGATAAAATAATCGATGAAAAGTAATTTAGAGGAAATTGTATTGTAGCGGTAATGTTCGTGAGGGGTGGACCTTGGAGTAATTCCTTCACTAATGGTGCCTCCATCCGCACTCATGGGCTATAAGATTGATTTTAAATATCGATTATTCTCAAAAGGTCTACTAGAAAGGTGTACCGAATACTACAAGCGTTAATGACAAACACAAAATAGTGGGAACGCCTATCACGGACAATGAACTTAGAGAATACTATAAAGGCATCTCGTTGACCCGAAGCGTTATTAGTCTATGCTAAGACTTTAGAGCGTGCAGCGTCGGCATATTACAGCCTTTCAACTTTGAGTATACTAGGCATGACGAGTCAACTTAGGATGCTAATCGTCTGAAATATAGGACTCTTATTTTAAGGGTTTTGCGTTAAGGCGTTTAATAGTATACAGGGGATTAACCTTCCTCCTAAAAAGTAATAAAATCAATTTTCACCGAGCAATCAATATGGCTACAACTTGATATAACGAAAATATAAAGCGTCTTTTATTGCGGGAGTCGTAATCTTAGAAACTAACACTCACGAAAAGACCACGTCCTCTCGGTCCTGGCACTAGAACAGTTCAGGTAGACATAGTCTCTCTAGCGGTGAACCGGTGACAGTCTTTGAATGAAGCAGACCCTTATTGAATCAAGAAGCCTAGTCGCGAAAAGTGAATAACAGGCTTCGAAGAGTAAGAAAACACATAAATTGACTTTGAGCTTATTGAGTAACAGCCTGACAAAGAAAGCTCCACGCGATCAAAAAGACGTGAAAAAGGCGGCGGGCAAAGGTAGCAAGCATGAGCGTCGACGTCTAAAAGAAAAAGAGACGAAGAAAACGAGTGCTACGATAGAAACGAGTACTCACTTAGAAGCCGCTGTGAGCAATCTTGAGTAAGATATGTAGTTGACCAACTGACTAAATTTTGATAGAAAAAGAAGCAGAAGGTGATGGTTTCACAGGGGTGGAACACAATACTATATTCTGTATATAGTCGTGTGTAAGAGTGTTGTTTATTGGAAGTTGGTTATTGAAGCTAGTGGAAGTTTTAATTGTTTGGTGATCGTGGTAATAAGAGTACTGATTGCTATTATCATGTCTACTCCTCTTATTATTCCATATATTTCCGAAGCCAAAACACTCCGTGTCGCTCTTTTGCTCTTCGTTGAGCTATAATGTATGATGTTGGAACTCTTCTGGCGTAGAGTTTCGTTTGCAATAGTCACCAAATGACCAATCTGCGAGTTCATATCTTTGTTATTGGCAAAGGATCCATCTGTATATAGTCGTGTGTAAAAGTTGTTTATTGGAAGTTGGTTCAAGAGTACGAACCAACTATTTATCTACTTTCCAAGACAACGCCACTATCCGCGTATTCAATACTAGTCTACATGTGCGATCAAAGTATCGCACCCCCACTTATTCTGTGAATACAGAAGTGGTATTCCCACACAGAGAGTCGAAGTTTGTTAGTCCGCATTAAACGAGCAGTAATTATAAAACTCAAGCCACCAGGTGAAGTTTACAGCGCATTGGAACTGTGGGTAGCCAAAAGGTTACTGGTGGGGTGATTAAGTACCAACGAAGTCATCTCACCGTTCGATGCCCTGAAGGTAGCCTTCTCCTCCTAAGAGTAGAGGACTTTAGTTTTCTTGCTGGAAAGTAGGCTGGCTATCTGGACAATCCTCCCTGGCATGCTCGACTCCCCGGAAGACGTCGTCTGCGGACTAATCAAGGGCAAGGGCTTCGTATGTCCGTCTGCAGAGAATGGAAGAGAGGAAATTTTGTTCTTGAGTTATGCTTGAGGTCTCTCGCCCTCCCTTCGTCACCGTATAGCCAATGCAAATAGATAATAATTCCCGTTGAATAGAAAACAAATCGATGGTTCACCTGTAGCTAAATCAAAGCATCCACGCAATTAGCACTAACTACCAACTACTAAAAAAAACCCGACTGAAGAGCGATCTTACAATTTGACACTCTGAACCTTCCTCATGTCTAATGTCATCGCTACAACACCATGTCCATGATTGGAACATATCTGAAAAATTTTATTTCCCATCTAACAGTAATATATCTCAGTATAAGTTTTAATGTTCTAAAGCCTGGCTTCTAGTCACTTGCACTAATCAATGCATCAGGAACGATGCAAGACTGGTGAGTCCTATTAATCGATACTCATGATTTCGTAGATACAAGTTTGGAAAATAACATGAAGATATATCAGGGGGGTTCTATGGCACGCAACTAAGGAGTTAGGACTGAGGTGGGTTGTTTCTCAACTTCTTCGAGAGTGTTAAGTCGGAATTGAGGGAATAGTGATAGGGAGGGGAATTGAGGGTTATATATACAGATCATGAGATGGCGGCGAGAAGGGGGGGGGAGGAATTTAAAAGGAAGAAGTGGAGGGGAGAAGAGGGAAGGAAATGGAATGGGATAGTAGCGTGTGTAGAGGGTTTGAGAGTGGAGAGGGAATGGTGTATAAGTTTTGTGTCACGAGTCGCTGCTTTCGAAGAAGTCCAAGAGACAAGTAAGGGGCTTAATCTAACATTATTGTTTGTTCATCTATTCGTTCATTTGTTCATCCCTTCATTCCTTCGTTCGCTCCCATCATCTAACAATTGACGATACCCTCCCACCCCTTCAGAGTGGCCCGTCAGGGTGAGAAGGCATCGTCAGTGCCCAGCGAGGGGCGGTACGAACCAAATGGTTCGGCTTGTAGAAGCTTGGGAGGGCGGGCGGAGCGGAGGGATGGGAGAGGGGGAAGGGGATGGGGGCGACGGCGGCGGCGGCAGCAGCGGGGGGAGAGAGAGACGGAGCGTAGGAGAGTGTAAAGGGGGGAGTGTAGGGAGAGGGGGGAGAGAGGGGAATGCCCACAATGGTCTCGGGCGAGACCCATTGCTTGAGCTGGGCCCAGGTACTGCGACCACAGTGCTTGCACTTGGAACGCTCCACCGAGTGTGCACCCTTCTTGGTCATCTTCGGGTTGAGACCGTTGCAGATGATGCCATTTCCACTCTTCGTCTCCATGTAGCAGACGAACCAGTCAGTCTTGAGGACCTCAGCCTTGCGTTTCTTAGAACGGGGCTTGGCTGAGGGAGCTGTTGCTGGCTCGGACCTGTACATGGTCCCAAACTTAATGCCGGCTTTCTTCATCCAGGCCTTCTCGGCCAGCGGCTTGGTTGGAGGTTTGGTAGTAGTAGTAGCTGCGAGGGGAGCTGGGATCGACCCGAGCTCGGGGGGTGTAGGAGGGAGGTTTTGCAAGACCCCAATGGGGTTGCTTGCATTCAAAGCATGCCCTGGGAGAGATGCCTCAGAGGCAGGGAATCGGTAGTCAGGAGCCTCAAGCTCCGAAGGCTCAAGAAGAACCTCGGGGCTCGGAGTCTCAATAGCTCCAACTTCAGTGGCCAGAGCCTTGGGAGCTGTTGAGAAGTCCCCTTCCATGATATAATTGCTACATCAGATTAGCTCTGTACGGAATTTCTCTAGATCAAGATACTAACTCTTGAAGAGGAGGGTTGCTTGAAGGGTTGAGCTCAAAGCCCAGACCAGCCGACCTCTCATAGCTGTCAAAGTCGAAGAGTTCGTCCATTTCGGCCATTGGGATTGTAAATGGAATTGTAATTGGAACTGCAATATGCAGGAGCTTGGATTGAGATGTGGTTGTTATGGTGGGAGTTGTAGAAGGAACGAAGGTTGTGGGATTTGAGAAATCATTTGTGCGATCGAGATATTTAGCGCTAGGTGGGAAGGAAAGCTGCGTGGTAGAAAAGGTGAATACGTTCAGCTTTGGACGATTCTTCGGACGAGTTCGACTTCAAATATTGAGCCTCGAGATATATAACCTCATCGCTTCTGCCACCGCCCCACTTCAGCCCCACCTAAACTTCACCCAAGCTTCAAAGGCGGTGACCCCTTCTGGGCCTAGCACTCCCACAGCTGCAGCGGGAAGACAGGGGTCTAGACTGCAGCGCTGATTTGCCAGGTTAACGTCAGGCGAGCTTGGGTATTTGATGAAGGAAGTCAAGCAAGAAGGGAAGGAACAGAGGAACAGAGGAAAAGAGGTAAAACACCCATCAATACCCGGCTCCTGCCAATTCTGTTCTTTCACATACTAGCCTGCTTTCACCTCCCGAGGGCCCGAGCGGTCGATCTGTCGCCTGCCGCCAATATGTCTGTGATTCTATGTACTGGTGAGTCCCGTCTCCTCCCCTCCACTGCTTTTCAACAACTGCGAGTATGGCATACATACAACAAGGCGCTGACGAAGCCTTGTGCGTTCTTGTAACAGCCGGCTATGATCACACTATCAGGTATGAATAAATGAATGAAACCAGACTCATTGTTCTTGTTAATTGACCTGTTCTAGATTCTGGGAAGCTTTATCAGGCATCTGTTCTCGAACCATCCAACACTCTGACTCCCAAGTTAACCGGCTCTGCATCTCTCCCGACAAGCGGTTCCTGGCTGCTGCTGGCCATCACACTGTGAAGCTCTACGACATCAAATCTACAAATCCAAATCCCTTACTCGCCTTCGAAGGTCACACTGGCAATGTTACCGGCGTCGCATTCCATTGCGAGGGAAAATGGATGGTCACAAGCTCGGAGGATGGCACAGTAAAGATTTGGGAGACGAGAAGCGGCTCAGTCCAACGAAGCTACTCTCACGGCTGCCCAGTCAATGATGTTGTCATTCATCCCAACCAGGGCGAGATCATTAGTTGCGATCGAGGAGGAAGCGTGCGCATCTGGGACTTAGCAGAGAACAATTGCTCCCACCAGCTAATCCCGGAGGAGGATGTACCTGTTGCCAGCGTCACAGTTGCGAGCGATGGTTCTACTCTCTGCGCGGGTACCAATTCGGTGAGCACTAGCATTCCACTCCCGAAGCATTGGCTAACATATCCAGGGCAATGTCTACGTATGGCACCTCCTCCAGTACCGTGAAAAGACCACCCTCGTCCCAATCACCCATTTCTCTGCTCACAAGAACTACATCACTCGTGTCCTCCTCTCCCCTGACGTCAAGCATCTCGCGACCTGTAGCGCCGACCACACCGCGAAGATCTGGGAAGTCAAGAATTTGGAGTCGATAATCCCGGTCCCGGGCCAGGCCCAACCTGATCCCAAGAACCCCAAGCCATTTAAGTTGGAGAGTACGTTGACAGGCCACCAGCGCTGGGTATGGGATTGTGCTTTCAGTGCGGACTCAGCCTACCTGGTCACGGCGTGCTCTGATCATTACGCGCGGCTGTGGGAACTTCACAGTGAGCAGATCATTAGGCAATATAATGGGCATCATCGGGGTTTGGTTTGTGTCGCACTGAACGATTACTCGGAGGCTAGGTAGATGGGGGTTTGGATGGTAGGCAGGCGTTCGGGCGATGGTTTTCAAGGCATGGATGGCTAGATGGCGTTCGTAGTGGACTGTAACTAGGTTGCATCATAGGACGGAAGGTTTGAGCATCTGTGTTTAACGAACCAAGGATGTAAAACATCTCAATGAACTCTTTCATTTGAATCTCCTCAGATGTTTTGACTCCTCGCATACTACCCTCTCAACTTCATCTTCTCCTCCTTCTCCTTCAAGCTCCTAAGCTCCCCCAGATATGATACCTTCGTCGCAGCGAATTCAAAAGGGATAAATGAAATAACGCGCATGGCTCGCCGTTTAACTCTCTCTCTCTCTCTATCTCTTTCATTGACTTATATAATCTTCCTCCGGCTTACTCGAATGATATAAACATCCTACACTTTCCCACATGATGCCACGTTCCTTCCCTTCAACCACTCCTCTCTACAGAGCTTGTACCTATTACAGAAAACCTTCTAATCTACTTTCCCATCCCAGGCCCAAGCACAAGAAATGAATCCTATCAAGGATTCCGAGTATTTATTTCTAGAAAGTGTGTAGTGTGGTTTCCTTACTGTACTTCTATGATAGCCGGCTAATGTGCTTGGCTGTGGCTGTGTCTGTGTCTGTGTCTTGGAAGACGAGGCAAGCATGGGTGGGTAGGGTTTTGGTAGAAAAGGGTGTCAAGGAAGATAGGTCGGAGAGGTGCAACGGGGAAAAGAGAAGTGAGTGAAAGCATCGTATTGCAGGCGCGGAGCTCATGTGGTATTCGCAGATAGATAAAGCAAAAATAGACCATACAGCGCGACAAGTGCAGCAAAGGCACCAAGCAGAAACCTTTCCGGCCAACTCCAGCCCATCCTTCGTCTCGACCGTACAGCTTCAGCGTTCGCTCCTAGTCTCTCACTGACCACCAATCAGTGGATAGACCTTCAGCGGAGCCTCTTTCTTCTGTCTCCCCAGTCTCCTCGTTTCTGGATCTTTTTCCCTCTCGTGCATCACTAACTTCCCGCCCATGGTCCTCGGTATACAATTTCCCATACCCTGCACACCAAACAATTCTTCTAATTTCCCAATCATCTCAATAGTCTCTTCATCATCTCTTCTCTCGCAAGTTTGATGAACATCCCAACCATTCTCTGCTCGTTCTTTCGCGACTTGCGGGGTAATGATCTTGCCAAAGCGGGATTTGCGAGTCCCTCGCGAGGCAATCTCCGCCATCTTTGCTTCCTTTTGAGCGGGGGTAAAACGACGAGGCCAGGCTTTGCGGGGGTCAATGAAGCCCCATCTTTGGGTATCCAGTAATTCTTTCGTGGTGGGTTTGCAGAGGCAGTCTTGGGGTGTTTCTTTCTTGAGATAGAAGTCCAGGATGCTCTCATCGAATGCTTTTGCTTGGGCAGAAAGCCTTTCGGATATCATCATTGGTGCAAGTGTGTTGTCAGGAAATTCAATTTCAGCCTCGTGTAGGGCACGTTGATCGCCATTCATTTCCATTTCCGCCTCGAGCTCGTGGCTTTGAAGAGCTACGACATTTAGAGAAATAGGTGGCATGGAAGATAAAGACTCAGATGGTTGATTCACAGTAGATGAGAGGTCTTTTGATAGGAGATCATTCGCAGAAGCTGACTCCAATGTCAGAGGATAATTAATCGGATTGTTCTTGGATGTGATGCGCTTCTCAATGGGGGCGAGAAGAGCCATGAAACTTGGGCCGGGACTAGCTTCTGCCTCCTCCACAGTTGCTCTCATCTCAGAGGTAATTTGAGATGATGGGCTTTCATCATGGCCATCGCCTTGGTGGAAAGGGCTGGGAATTTTGCTCTGTAGACCATCCATGGCGAATGCTGGAGGGGCCTCATACATATCGCTGCGGTAGTCACTGGACTTGTTCGCTCTGTCAGACTCTAGAAGAAAAGAATGTGTAACGTCCGCTGGTTCAAATAGCTCTTCCATTCGAGCTGAAGGTTCAAGGCTAGGGAATTGGTATTTAGTGCTTGGTCCTGAAAGAGTGTAGGGTGTGAATCTTACACTGGTGAATCCATCTCCTCTACCGATGTTACTGCTTTTGGTGTTTGTGTCCTAACTCCGCCCTTCAGGAGACAGCCAGAAGTTTCAGTATGCGGAGGGGGGGTTTCCCTACGAGCTTCCTCGTGTGGTCCAATTTTCGTCTTCTGCGGACTGCTCTGAGTATTTTTACGTGGTGAAAATACAGAAGCACCAGTTTTTCTCGCAGTAGTGATGGGCTTGCGAAGTGGTACCGCTCGTGACTCTAATGAAGAACCGGCAGATAATGGCCTCTTTCCTGCATCAGATCGCTTCCGCTTCAAGAGAGGTCGATCGTCCGGACGAACAGGATACAGCTTTCCTTTTTGGAATGGTCTTGGGGCAGAAGTCGGCTTTGATGTTTGCCTTGGGGCTTTTGCTGCCAACCTTTGCGCTTCTAGATGATGTAAATAACACAGCGGTCTAGAGACTTGTGTCTTTGGCGCCAGTGTGGCCACTGGGGGCTTTTCACAGCCTTCGTAGTCACACGTTGGGAATTTGCCGCTGTCCTCCTTGTCTTCTGAATCTTTTCGGTTTTGTTTCTCGGCGCATCTTTTACAGGTGTATTCCCTCCTATCTAGCAGTCAGAATACTAGCGCTGACCAAATATTCGGCTCCAATGCAGAAGGAGCGAGAGTACTACCTGGGCTCCGATATTCGAGGATTTGGGCATCCTTCATGAAACCCATTTCCACATTTAACACAAAGCGTAAGACGAGCTGTCAAACTTTCGCTCTTTTTGCATACACGACATATCGTTGGATCTGACTTTGACGACATTGAGGTGAGTGAGCTGGTGTCATCGACACTCTCAAGCACACCTTTTGACTTCTAAGAAGATTTAGCAAGAAAGAAATTCTCTAAATTCCAAGCAATATTATAGCGGCATGATTGCGTCTCAGGTCTTTTCAGTTTATAGTAGTCATCAACCTGCAACTCGGGCGGCTTTGTGTCTATTCTGGACCTCGAATTCGGTGCCTCAACTAGCATTTCGCAATCTCGAGCTCGCTTTTGGCATTTCGCCAGACCCTATATCCACTACAGCCTTTGGTTGCACCTCCTAGTGAAAATGATGAAGCACAACTCCTGATAGCGGTGGTGTCAAAAGACATAGATGTGCCCCGTAATGTCACTCCTCTCACTTTATCTTGTGTGAGGGAAGTCTTGCCAATTATTGATGGACAGCCAGCTGAAGTCGAGGTGCAAAAGGAGAGTGTCAAAAGCAAAGAAAACATAGTCTCAACGTCGACCAAAACCAGAACAAGCTTCGACGCAGTCGGACCTTTTACCAGATGTTCATCATAGACGCGATAAGAAAGGAGTGAGAAGAAAACAGCAGCGTACCTTTGTCGTCAAAGACTCGATCACTTGTCCTCTACCATGGCTAGGCGCAAGGCTGGAAAGGGTTGGCGGTGACGAGGCCATGATGAACGCGCTTTGAAGACGAATCGATCAGCTGAATTAAGCGAGGGAAACATTCGGCTTGACAGCTGGCGTGCCGTGCTATCACTTGGAAGGTGCTAAAAGAAACAATGAGCAGGGCAACGAAGGTCGGCCATGGGATGATTCGAGCAGAAGGTATGGTAAAAGATATATAGAAACAGGAAGTTTGAAATTTCAAGGATGTATGTAATCAGAAGAGGAATAGTTGCACCTGAAGCATCCAACACACCTTGGTGCCAACATTTATATTACTATGATTGATGTGAAATGCCAACAATTTTGGAGGAACGAGAGATAGTCCAATCCGACCTCCAAGCCGATGTACTTTGTAGTCGCGACGCGCATTACCTAACCTAACTCAACCCCACTGGCAAGCGGCCGCAGCCGCATTAGCATTTGTACTGTACGGCGACCAGGAAAGCCAGATTGCAAGGCACAGCACAGCACAGGAAATACTGTCAAGACCATTCATTCCCTTCCACCCCGGAGACATGATACGCTGCTCATAAATTTACTTGTTTTACCTACCGTCATGGACTATTTCAAATCTGCTGTTGCCTCAGCAATATCGAAGGGACCCCCGTTCCCATATACTTTCGGCGACCGAGTAGATGTCGACAGTAGCATCTGGAATTTGTACAATGGAACCAAGCGCGTGCGCAATGAGAGCCCCAAAGTCTGGCGCATGTGCTGATATTTTCCTGTAGGAAGATGGATCGAACTGTAGTATCTTCTCTTTCGATGTAGCCGCGAACAAACCTCGTCTGCCAATGGCGCGGAATGCCCTTAAGAAGCTGCGAACCTTACGACATCCTGGGGTTATAAAAGTATTGGACACAGTAGAGGTTTGATGCACGGGAAAACCTAGGAGAGTTATTTAATGACTTTTGATAGACGGAGTCGTACATATACATTGCTACGGAGAGGCTGGTCCCTTTACGGTGGCACATCAAGCGGAAGAGCTTGAGCACAGAAACCTTGAAATGGGGTCTCTCTGGCGTTGCTGTAAGCCAGTATTCTGCGCCCTAGGTTTGATTATCTGACTGATCTCTTAATCTAGCAAACCATTAAGTTCATTAACGATGAAGCATCCTCGGTTCATGGCGCTCTTAGGGTGGGGTCAATATATACGAGCGAGAGCGGAGAATGGAAAGTCGGGGGTTTCGAAGTTTTGAGCAGTATGAAGGATGACGAGGCTATAATATACGTATGTTGGCTGATATGGTGCATAAAACAGAAGTAGCTGATGATATTTAGAACTATGGCAGTCTAGTACCCGACTCTGGAAGATATACTGCTCCTGAACTTGCTAAATCTGGTTGGGAAACGATAAAGAGAAACCCTTTGGCCGCGGTCGATGCTTATAATTTTGGAACATTGATTTTCGAGGCCTTCAATGGAGACTTCGTTGGGGGAGATCAAGCCGGGCAGACTAAGAATATTCCACCGAGTATGCATTCGAGTTATAGGCGGCTAGTTAACAGCAATCCAAAAGCAAGAGTCAGCGTGGGCAATTTCTTGGAACAGGGTAGACGAAATGGTGGATTTTTTAACACACCTCTGATCATGCTTACCGAAGGCGTTGACAACCTTGGCATGAAGAGCGAAGAAGAGCGAGAAGAATTTCTCAAGTAAGTGTCGATATGTGGATTTCGAGAAAAATACTAATTTCAGCAGCGGCTTGGACCAATTATCTGATGATTTCCCAGAAGACTACTTTAAAATGAAGATTCTTCCGGAACTCCTAAAGTCTGTTGAGTTTGGTGGCGGCGGGCCAAAGGTCTTCAGCGTTGTCATGAAGATCGGCAAGAAGCTCACGGACGAAGAATTCGAAATAAAAGTCACCCCTGCCGTTGTGAGACTATTCAGCAGTCCTGACCGAGCAATTCGTGTTTCTTTGCTGGATAATTTGCCTGTGATGATCGATAGGTTGCCGCAGAAAGTTGTGAATGACAAGATATTCCCTCAAATGGTAAGAAGTTCCGGCTATCCGCCGTGGGTTGGGCTAACTAACATATTCTAGATCACTGGTTTTACAGACGTTGCACCAGTAGTAAGGGAGCAAACTGTGAAAGCAGTTCTGACTATTATCGGAAAGTTATCCGACAGAACGATCAATGGCGAACTATTGAAATACCTTGCTAAAACATCGAACGACGAGCAACCCGGCATCAGAACCAACACAACAATCTGCTTAGGCAAAATTGCCAAAAATCTCGGTGTCAGTAATAGGGCCAAAGTTCTCATTGCAGCCTTCACACGATCCCTCCGGGACCCATTCGTTCATGCTAGAAATGCTTCGTTGATGGCTTTGGCCGTGACATCAGATTCTTTTAGTGAAGAGGATTGTGCGTGTCGGATACTACCAGCGCTATGCCCTTGCCTAATTGACAAGGAGAAGCTCGTTCGCGATCAAGCCAACAAAACTATAGACATATACATGCAACGGATCCGTAGATTCGCTTCCTCTATGCCCGATTCTGTCTTGCCGCCACCTACAACGGAAACATCATCAACAGCAACACCCCGTATGAGTACCCCTCAGCCTATTGATGCCGCTTCATGGACCGGTTGGGCCATCTCTTCTTTCGCCAATAAAGTTTCCACAGCCACAGGGGACATCTCGCCTGCCCCTAACGGAGCTACAACTCCAGCACCAACTTCTGAACCACGTCGCCCTCCCGGAACGTCATCAGCATCAGCCCTCCACCGCCAAGCAGTCGCCTCGCCGCCCATAACCTCAAGGCGAACATCCACATCGTCCAATGCAGATTATTTCCACGACCAAACACCAGCACATGACGATAATGACGCTGATGATGCATGGGGCAACATGGAAGAAGACAACTTCTTCGATGCGCCTACCGAAGCCCCGAAGCCACAAGTAGCTGCGAATCCATTCGATGATAATGGAGAGCCAGATTTCGCTGGTTGGCTGGCTGCTCAGGCGGGGAAGAAGCCAGGTACAAAACCTTTGCCGAAAGGGTTGACGAAATCGGCAAATTTGAATGGGAGGCCGGTAGTTGCCAGTAGGCCTGTTACCCCAGGAAGTACGGCTGTAAAGAAAGCAACTACTGTAAAGCCAAAAGTAGGGGCAGCGAAAAAGCTTGATACGGCGCCGAAAGAGACTGGCGATGAAGATGGATGGGGAGATGGGTGGTAGTTTCAGGAAATAAGCGTATTGTGGTTTTGGTATTTGGTCAAGGCATAGCAATGGCGTTGTGTAGAGCGAGTGGTATAATAGTAGGATACCAGGCTGGATCTAGCTATGTTATTTAATTAAAGGTATTAGTACACAATGTTAGACAATTTGGTCAGACTTCCTGAAGTTTATTCCCTACTTAAACCCGTGCCGGAAGCAAAGCCATGCCGATGAGTGGGTGAGGGTACTGCCGAGCATCAGACCGTAGAATCAACTCTCGGTCTGTTATTTTTGTTGTCTGGCTAAGTTTGTAAATTATTTTTAATTGAAAGAGTCTCATTATCTCTGACAGCATTGAAAAAGAGTGCTATCTCAGAGACTAGCTCTAATCGTCTATTCTGATGTTGAAACTTTTTCTAAGATTCATAATTTTCAGTGTCGAAAGTTTATGCAACGCTCTTGGAGTTCGATTATCCTTACTTACCTGTCACACTTATCATATTCTGTATACTTAGCAAGGCCTTCTAATGCGCGACTTCAAAAAAAGGGGTCATCATCAGATTGATCTCGACCGTTCCTGCCACTTTCGGCTCCCGTACTCGCTTCCATGTATTACAGCATACGAATGGCCGACGCGTTCTTATGACCTACAAACTCTCTCACCTGCAGCCAAATCCCGACCTGGAAATACTTGCGATCGAACAAGTCGACTTACACATTCGTAATATGTTCTCCGAAGAATGATTGTCATCGCTAAATTGAGCAAACCGTGGAGTGGGAAACGCGTGTGAACAAATCTCTTCGACATTTTGATTTAGTCACGTGTTATTCTATATGAGATGCCTCCTCTTTCACGAGCAAACTCTTGTGTAGACATTGATTTTACACTTCGCCGAAAATTCAAAAGGGCTTCGTTTAGGTGGGTCTATACAAAATCTCGAATCTCTGCATGCTGACCATTAGCTAGACCATTACAGCGAGATGTGATCGTTGAAGCACTTGCTGGTAAAGATGTCTTTGTGCAAGCAGCAACAGGCTTTGGGAAGAGCTTATGCTTCCAACTACCAGCTGTCATAGACCATGGCAGTAAGTCCGATACTATTTTACTCTACGTTACGTCTAATATCTCCACCAGTCACAATTGTCATCTCTCCTCTTCTCTCCTTGATGGTATGCATAAATCCCGTTCACACAGCAGGCCCACGAACTAAACTCTTTAGACCGACCAAGTGAACGCCTTGCGTGCTGCAGATATTGCAGCTGGCTCGATCAATGGGACTACGCCATATGAAGAACGGCAACGTCTGCTTCAAGACCTTGCCACTGGTCACCCTCTAACTCGGCTTCTCTATGTTACACCAGAGCAATGCGCTGCAGACAACTTCCGGAAGCATCTCAGAGTCGTGCATGAGCAGCAAGAGCTTGCCCGTATCGCTGTCGATGAGGCTCATTGTATCTCGGAATGGGGCCATGACTTCCGTCCCTCGTTCAAGGCGCTGAGCTTTTTCCGCGAAAGCTTTCCCGATGTTCCCATCATCTGCCTGACGGCAACCGCAACAGCTCAAGTTCGTGACGATGTCATATCAACTCTCAGGCTAGACCAATTAAATTTGAAGGTGTTCACAATGACTACAGGCCGAAAAAACTTACACTATGAAGTCCGGTTCAAGAGTGACGAGGAGGATCATTATAGTGGTGAATATTCCATTAATCTTAATCTTCTTCTTCCTCTCTCAATTTTTCTCAAGGAACTTCAGAAGCAGGGTCCACCCGTTTGCAGGCTGACCTTCATGCAAGATTTCTTAGGATGGCTGCGAGCTGTACACCGCCGCCGGAAAGAGGATGTCCAACGCCGAGCCGAGCTTGAACGTATTAATGAACGCTGGGACAACGTTTCTGGCATCATATACACAATTTTTAGATCCGATTGCGAAGCTCTAGCATCCCGACTCCGATCAAGTGGTATTGGAGCCAAACCTTACCACGCAGGATTGAGTACCGAAGAAAAGAACGAGACGTTAAAGAAATGGATCAGCAACGTTGAAGGTTACGATGTAATTGTAGCAACTACAGCGTTTGGGATGGGAATTGACAAGGAAGACGTACGATTTGTTGTTCATTGGCAGTTACCGAAGTCATTCGAGGGGTTTTACCAAGAAGCTGGCCGCGCTGGCCGAGACGGGAAAGCTAGTGCATGCATCATGTACTACAGCCGTGAAGATCGAGATCGAACATTCAATCGAATAAGCAAGGATACCAAAGAGAAATCGAACCTTACAGCAAGGGTGAAGAGCTTACAAGCTTTGGTAGACTACTGCGAGAACGTGGATTCCTGCAGACACCACTTAATTACGAAGTACTTTAGCGAAAAGGAAGTTCCCGAATGCGAATATGCATGCGACTGGCATAAAAATGCAAAGGCATTGCGGAAGGATAAGATGAACAACCTACAAAGCGAGGAGTGGGTTAGCACGCAAAGGGACCTAGGACTATACAACCAAGGATACGAAGGATATGATTAAGCTTAGAAACCTGCGACTGATCTTGCTCGCTTTCCGCATGGATAAAAGTAGTAGGACACTTCTGGCGATGAAAATTACCCTATTCGGAAGCTCTGATCAAGCGTCCTTCCGTAGGTGCGTGACGGTTGACTTCCAATGCCTAGGCTTACCACCACCAAACGACACTCTCACCCCCTTATGCTAGAGCAGCCAGACCAGACATTTTTCGGGAGTGCAATTAGAACCTAACGGGCTTTATGCATTGATTCTACTGTCATATATCAAACTCGTGGGATTCTTATGCTCGAAATAAGTTGCTCTTCCGTCTCGAGTGGTAATGTAGAAGCGAAAAGCCAAATCAACACACTCCTGTCAACCCCTTCAATCCAAGTAGTGACTTCTTAAAAATTATCTGCTGATATCAAGGATAGCTACCATATTACACTGCTGCATTAAGTATGAAAGCTCTGTGTGAGTAATCGAGCTTCTTGCAAGTTGCAAACGGAGAACATATACTTTCTGCCAGCGTCCCAGGCTCATAAGGGCTGGCACAACGTGAAGCAGGATTCTCCAAATGGATTCCCGAAGCGAAGGGATGCATCGTTTTCAACGATCTTCAAAGAACCTTGAAAACTGCAAAGGAGCATGATACAACAATATTCCTTGGAGAAGAAATCTGCAGAGATGACAAGTAAGGGCTTTCTGACGTACCTTTGGGCGCTCTGCTGCCGCAGTCCTGTGTCTTCACATGTATGTCTGCCACGGCCTGCTAGTTGATCCAGAAGAGGTGTCAGGGGTCTCTTCAAAGTGCCCTTAAACAGCTTGCTGCTGCAAGCTAGTCTTTGACCATGGCGGGAGGGAGAGAAGTCTCAAGGCGATTTTATACTTTTCCACCAGAGCACTATCATACAGCTCTTACAAAGTTCTTTAGGTCTTCATATACGCTTTCACACGCCTTTTGCATCTCTCAATTTATTTTATGGAAGGAGACCAGACTCCCTTCAGAAGAGAGCTCTTTGAATGGAAGTATCAAATTCTGGAAGGCTGCTTCATGCAACTAACCGGGGTGAGGGAAGCAACAGCCAAGACAAGGAGCGTTGCAACTGGAATTTATAGGGGTGAAGATAGGCTTCCGGATTTTTACATCAGAGCCATCCTTTGCTACAGTCTGACTTTGTCAATCATGGCAGCTCTAGCTCTCTGTACCACTCCTATATCCCACTGGATCTATATAAGAAGAGCCAACTCCCCCTTCCCACCCTCCTCAATCCAACACAGATCATCCTCTCTTCTCTTCGATCGATCCCTTCGATCACACAACACATCTTCCACACTCAATCAACAACGACTCTCAGACATCCCGAAGCACTTCCTGCTCTCGATACTTTATCATCACTTCAGGATGTCTTCTTCCAGTACTACTTCCTTGAACCCACTCACCAAGATCTCCGATCTTTCTGTCCAAGAGCTTGAGGGCTTATTACGTCGCAACGGTCAACACCCGGACACAGATGACAACATGTTCAACAATGGCGCTACAAACGGCAAGTCTGGCATCTCCAAGAATGAAGTGTTCGTTCGTGTCCGAGTACTATACAAGGACCCCGGCTGCGAGAGCGTCATTGGCGGCCACGAAGTCATGTCATTAACTACCGGCACCAACTACGGCGAGCTCATCGCTCAAATCTACGGCCAGTTCAAGTAAATTCAAAACGGCAATGCCAAGGCTCGCAGCAACATCCGCCAGAGTGTCTGGACCACCGAACACAAGGTCCTTTACATAAAGGCGGAGTGGTCTGGAACCAACAGCTGGTCTGGCGACACCTCCGTCACCTCCGAGACTGTTGTCACCGATGAGAACTGCCAGAAGGTCCTAGCTTTGATGCTGGCCCGAGGCTCGATGGACTCCTTGGCCATCACCATTGGCGATAACTCCGCCTAGATCTTTTGTTGGGAGAGGGTCCGATGAATGATAGATAACTGCTAGGGATGGCTGCGATGGGAGTTCCTAGCTTCTGATTCCTCACAATGCGGTTCTGGTTTCTGTTCATTCACGGTGCGGGTGCGGGTGCGGGTGTAGGTTCGAGTGCAAATGTAGGTTGGCTCATGGGTCAATCTCTGCTCGGGATGCGCTTTGGGTACAAATAAGCGTTGCATTTCCGAAATTTCGAATTTCGTCGCGGGAATTCAAATTTGTATCTTCATCACACACTCTTTTGCAGCTGCATCACCTTGTTTGTACACTAGAGGGCTTGGGAATGGAATCGAGATAGGGGATAGGTTCAATGACATACTTTTGCCATTGCTTCTCGTGTAACCTCATATTTAAGTGATCCTTAAACGTATATGATATTTACAGTGTCGTGCTGCTGACTGACTGTTATCTTGCTGGATATATCGACCAAGGCTTATGATACCAGAAGTACCTCATTATTTTCAACACTCTAGTTTGTTACTGTTACTTACATACCTACCTACCCAAGACGATAGTCGAGTTTTGGAATCTAGTCACAGGATTGATGGAAGCATGGTATTTATTTCTTACCCAGGAGAAATTAGCAGTGATAGATCTTACATATGTAATCTTATCATGATTGTAAATCAGAAATAGAAATCTCGGCTTCTCAATTCATGCTTCGTTGTATAAGCAACGACACTTAAGTGAAGATGGCTGACCATACGTTCTTTGAACTTCTTTCTACCAGTGGTCAAGTTGGAAGCATGTAAGCATTTCATCCCTCAATTAATACGGACGTATTTTTAAGTAACAAATATTTCGTGGGAGTTTATGAGTGGCTGATGTCAATGGGTGGCTTTACTTTACTTTACGTCGTACTCTCTTCTGTAGGGAGGCTCGCTTAAGGTTAAAGGGGGGAGGGGGAAAGGGTCGTGTGGTCGAGGAGAGCGTATGGATGGATATACATGGCTGAAGCGGAAAAATGCAAGCAAAGGACTAAATAAGAACAAGCAATAATGGCGAGACGATATCATTTGAATTCGAGGTCGGATTCTACCATTAACTTGTCGGCCTACTTAAGCGTCACTAGTTCCTCTGCACTAGTTGGATGAATAGCTACACAGCTATCAAAATCAGCTTTCGTCGCTCCCATCTTAACCGCGACCCCGAAACCCTGTAACATCTCTCCGCTTCCCAAGCCCAAGATATGAAGCCCGACAACCTTCTCATCGGGGCCCTGACATATCAGCTTATATTTCGTAGGGCCCTTTTGATCCTGCTCCATCATTGCGTAATACATCGCGGTGAAGCTCGTGTTGTAAATTTTAAGATTCTCTTTGCCGTACTTCTCGATCGCTTGTGGTTCCGTGAGGCCGATTGAACCGATTTCAGGGTGCGCAAAGACGACGGAGGGGATAAGGTCGTAGTCTAGTTTTGAGTTCTTGAACTTCTCTGGTCCGAAAAGGCGATCGCTGAGTTTGCGGCCGGCAGCGATAGCAACGGGGGTCAGCTCGACTTTTCCAACGACATCACCGAGAGAATAGATGTTCTCGACGTTGGTATTTTGGTATTCATCTGCGATGATCTGGCCGCGATCATTTTGTTTGACACCTGCGTTGTCGAGACCTAGATCTTCAACTTCGGGGGAGCGCCCAATGGCCCAGATCAGGGCATCGAGGCCTTCGAGCTTACCTTCACCGTTGTTATCTTTAAAGTGGAGTGTGAGTTTGCCAGTCTGAGGGTCCTTCTCAACTTTGCTCTGGCTGGAGTTCTTGTGAAGGTGCACACCAAGGCGTTCGTACTCAGCTGTGACGGTGTCTTGAACCATGGGATCGAAGGAACGGAGAAATTTATCGTGACGGATGAATAAATGGGTTTCCGTGCCTAGGGCATTGAACATGCCTGCAAACTCCACGGCGATGTATCCTGCTCCTACTAAAGCGACTTTCTTTGGCTGCTCGGCGATATCGAAGAACCCATCACTGTTGACGCCATATTCTGAGCCTGGGATTCCTTGCGGGATAGTTGGGTGCCCGCCCACTGCCAACAAAATCTTCTTTGCACGAATGGTCTGTTTCGTACCATCATCCAAAACAATCTCCGCTTCGTTCTTCCCAGTCAGGTGTGCCCGTCCGTGGATATATTCAACCTTATCATTGCCTAAATTCTTCTCATAGATCCCGTTCAGTCGCAGGATATAAGCATCTCTCTTCTTCTTGAAGCTCGGCCAGTCGAAAGGTGCAGATTGATTGACAGAAAAACCATATGCCTTCGAATCGTGGATAGCTTCTGCTATCATGGCGGCATTGAATGTGACCTTCTTAGGCACACAGCTACAGCACCGTTAGCTCTGGACTGCTCACGGCGGGGTAGTTCCATACCCAACATTAACACAAGTTCCTCCCAACCTCTTGCTCTCAACAGCAATTGTTTTCGCACCGTAATATCCACTGGCTCTCCTCGCAGATGCCAGACCACCACTACCGCCTCCAATGACAAGGTAGTCGCATTCCTTCGTTATGGGCGCCATATTGGTCGCAGAGGAGGAGAACTGGCGGGCAAGTGAAGATATCCTCAAATTTACCGTCTTGGATGCTGCGACCGAGGTTGAGCGTGTGAAAAGTGTGAGTTTTTGCATGAGTTGAGAGGAAGAAGAGCATTAACAGGCGGTAAAAGTCAACAAGTAGCGCTTCTGGAGGGCGGAGGTGACGTGATGGACAGAGACCTGCACTCTGACGAACTTTGGGGTTTCTTAGTGGCGCCCGCCCCTAATGATTACCAAGACAACGGAACGGGGGGGCTAGACTGGGGTCTACAGTTACGCCTTTGAAATCTAATAATACAACAAAAAAGAAACCGAGGTTTTGACAGTGGGAGAGATGTTCTCAGCTCTGATGAGTATATTACTAAAGCTGTTTCATCTCTTGTTGTGCTCTCCCGAGCTGATAAAGCTTGTCTATCCATATCAAATTCCATCATTGGCTCTGAGCCTTGCATCGCTGCCTTGTCAGCCTTGCAGGAGGTTCCCTTTCTGAATTGAGAAGCGAGGATAATTATACTGCCCTCGCATCATAAATCAGTATTTCTTTAGAAATTTGGCATTAAATCACATCATTCATATATATTTGGTGATACGGACATGGTAAATTTTGTACCTCTCAAATACTTCCCTAGCTTTCGCACATATTTCCATCAAACTCCTCTCGCGCAGAAGATTTGTTTGGTATGTATCTGCTCTTAATATATCAAGGGTGTCAACTAAGTCTAGAGCCAGGGAATGACACCAATTTAGGTAACAAACTACTATTTCCTCATTTCAGTAGAAAGAAGCTCTAGGCTTTCAACTATACAGATCATCTAATATCTCGAGAGTTGGTATCCGCTTATCTGAGTACTTTGAGAAGAGAAAGGAAGTCTTGTTTGAATTTGGGAGACTGAAAGTTGAGAATACATCAGATCGATGCTAGCGTAACGTTTTCAATATCATGTCCTCTGACACCGCTGTATTTGTTCATCTAGTATCGAGTACATATCTCCTTTGAGATCAAGTAACTTGCTCAGATGTGTCTCTACTTGAGAAAGGTTCGGAGTCGTGAGTGCTGTTACCGAGTTTTGTCCTTCCTGAACTCTAGGCCCAAATTCTGTTCGGAAGATTCTTGGAAGATGCGCTCTTAGACATCGTAATCAGTACAGTGCTTGAGAAAGTCCAGGGAAAATAATTACAGTTTTGGTAATACATGACAAACACTGTGGCGGCTGCATATCCTGAGCTAGTATATTTAATGGAAATTATGAGGTTGATGCATGCTGAATGGGAAGATATCGGAACCAGATACAATTTGTGCCAAACAAATCTTCTCAATGTCTAGATGTCCTTTGTCAGTAGAATAATCCTAGTTTGTGACGATCGACATCGAGGCAATTGGAAGGGAACAATTCCACTGGGGGTATATAGAGATGCGCCGGAAGTCTTCAAGCACTTGGCTAAGAACTACACAGTATCCCCCCTCCTGTTCTGCATCACACATACAGAGTAGGACATGGAATGTGTTTCCTGAAGTTTGTTATCCATTGGAAGGAAATCTACCAAGTCTAAAACCCTCAACCATGCATCCCATGCTCTAGTGCTCGATCCAAATTGCAACCTGTATCCGAAAACTCCGTCCTCGTAACTTTGCATGTGTTCCGCTCGTTGAAGAATTCTCTGACCGCATCAATGCCTCTCTACTTCTTCGCAGCACCTGCATTGCCTTCCGCTATTTTTTTCGCATCCGCTGAAATCCTATTAGACGAAATCCATTCCTAGCATGAACAAGAACTTGCCGGCAGCCTGCTTCTCTCTCATCTTCGCTGCGACCTTCTCCTTCTCGCGCTGCATCTCGGATCCCGACATGGAATTGCCCTTTTTCTGTACAAAGAGGAACCAGTCAGCGAAGGATTCTGTCGCATTCAAGGAAGCACATTTACAAACCATATCGGCCATTTTCTTCTGGTTAGCCTCTCGGGCCTTATCTCTCTGGTTTCCTCTGGCCATTTGAATGACTTTCAGTGTCCGCGATACCGTAGGAAAGTGCGTTAAGATTTTATTGCCTGCGTGGCTTATTAGAGATGGAACTTGAGCCCAAAATCTGGACGACCAGGTTATTTTTAGCCCCTTGCCAAGACATCTCGGTCCGCGTCACATGATCTATTTTAAGAATGACAACAACCTCAGTAAAGAGGCAAAAGAATTCGACAGTTTCGTCGTTCGAATCTACTTGAGAACTTCCTTAGCAGTGGGTTCCTGTAGCTTAAAGAACGGATGCAACCAAGAATCCGCCCTCGAAACATTTGGACTACAGCGTGTATGATATGTTGTACAGATGAGCTTGAAACATCTACAAGCTCTTTCAGCGCGTCCATCCAATGAAGCTGCTGCAAAAATAAGTTTATGAAACATTCTATAAGGCTTATCGCATGAGGTTCTTCGGACTTGGCAGCTATGCAAGCGTTTGCTGTAGACGCTATTGGCCGAAAATAATACTTCTATCCGTGGATAATCGCTGTCAACCACCCATTTCATTCAGGTGAAGCATCCATGTCTCCCTCTGCGACAGGTCACGACGCGACAAGCAGAAGGATTTGAGGCTCGAATAGTTCCAGCGGCAGAAACATCTCAAACATGTCTACTGCATCCAGTTGTTTGTACCCGAAACTAGCAAATCTCCTCTCCCGCGCTCTGAAGCTCCTGCATAGGTCAAGAAATGGCCATCTCAATTCCACATCATTCGTTGAAAGAAACTCGCGCTAGTCTCAAGAGCAAAAGAATCGTAATCCCTACGAAAGATCGATTGTAGTCAGTCGTGTTTGTTGGCCTTGTAGAGGCGGCCGTGCTATTGTCGTGGCTCATTCATATACTCGCCTCTCCCTTTGTCTTCCTATTGTCTGTCAGTCGGGAACTTTTCTTTCATTGTGATTCACCAAAATGGGGTCATCGCCTCGATAGCTATTGTCACAGCACTGTACTTATTATTTCTTCCCTAACTTCGAGTACCTTCCCTCCTTCAAATTTATTCCACTTCTTCGAGCTTTCAAAATCACAGCCCAACATACAAAGATCTTCTGCAGGCAGTCGATCTCTTTAATCACCACAATCTTTCACGAACAATACATCTCCAAAATGTTTTCCGAATCCAAATTCACCGGTGCTGGCTATATCACCTTGAACATCATTCGAGTGTTGAACATCATCTCGATCCTTCTGGTCGTCGTCGCAAGTTGGATTATGCTTGTCATGACAGTTAAGACCTCCAGCGTACGTACCTCACATTTTTGATGCCTCCAAATTCTAGCTAAAATTTCAAGTAGTTCTTTTTCTTCGACGGAGTCTCACACTTCATCACAAGCACCATCGGCCTCTTCCTTGTCGTCTCCGAAGTCAATCTCTTCCGCCCCTATTTCGCAAAGTTCTGGCCTATGCTCAGCCCTGACCATGGCTTCGTCTTCCTCGGCATGGCTATGATCGTATTGGGGTTCAATATCTTGGGTAATCTCAACAAGGCTGCTACAAGCGTCGAAAACTTGGGTCTCCCCATGTGGCGAATTGTTATTGCTTCAGGCATTCTCACTGCTCTCATGGGATTCTTCAATATCGTTGCTGTATGTCACCTCCTAATACATCTCCATAACGAAACAGCTAACATGGCAACAGACATACGTCTTCTGCGACGCCAAACTCGGCATCACCGGCCGTCAAGTCCGCAGCCACGGCGCTGCAATCCCAAAGGATCCCATGGCCAAAACCTTTAGCCTCTCTAGCGGATCTATTCGACGCACCCCCTCTATGTGCGATAGTCTCCCTAGCTATAACGCACCCGTTGATCGTCAAAAACCACGCTTCTCCTTCCGTCTTCCAGTACGCAGCTCCAAGCTCCCCATCTCTAAGCCCATCCTGCAAGATCCGGAACAATTCGCCAAATGGGACGACTCGAGAAGTTCCCCGGTTGTGCCTGATGTTCAGCGTCCGCCGACAGCTCTGCACCCATATCATCAAGGTGCTATTAACCCTCCGATGCCACCACCTTCCTCGCGTTATAGCGAGGTTAGCAATATGACAAGATTTTAGGTGACAGAAGAAAGGATGTGAGTTGTGAATTAGGAGAGAATCACTGGCAAAGGCGTTCTGGGCGTTTCTTTTTACTACTTCAAAATACCCGCTCCTCACGAAGAAGCACTTTTCATAGCGCAAATGGTTCTTCGGGATAGGTGGAGTTATGATCCCAGGGGAAACTGAAGCGTATGGGTGTATATTTGGCGCGCAGCCTAGGAGGCTACAATCGAGAACATAACCATGTTCCTGTAATTATATTTAGTTTCTCGCAAACGACATCGTAAACAAAATCAGATTTAAAACGTTCAAATAAATGTGATCAAACTGCTCTAACGAATGTAAAAATATCATGGATTTCAACGAACACTGTCACATTGGCACGATGTTGGACCAGACGAGGCTGGCAGCGATGATCCTCCTGATAACCTCGCGCTCCACAAAAAACATCTTGGACCACATCTAGCCCATCACTTCCACTCCACTTCCCCTCCACACTCCCTACAAACCTCATATGCTTCTCCCGCGACTCCTGCAAACCTCCCGCATACTACCTCGAATCCCAACCTTCACATCACCGTCCAGGAAATACACAATGGCACCAGGTACGTTTCCTTCCACTTGCCCTCCACCAGCATCCCCATCTCACATATCTCCCCCTCCCCCTCTTCACACCAACCTCTTCCCCTTTATAATTGACTAATACCCATCCTCCTCCAGTCCCAACCGACCTCCGCCCAATAATCATCAGCGGTCCCTCCGGCGTCGGCAAAGGCACGCTCTACAAACTGCTGCTAGACCGTCACCCCTCCCTCTTCGCAACCTCCATCTCGCACACCACGCGCGCTCCCCGCCCGGGCGAGACCCGCGATGTCGACTACTACTACACGACCATGGAGGAGTTCGAGAAGATGATTGCCGAAGATGGGTTTGTGGAGCATGCGAAGTTCGGCGGGAATAGGTACGGGACGAGCAAGAAGATGATTGGGGAGATTACGGCGAGTGGGAGGGTGGTGGTTTTGGATATTGAGATGGAGGTTTGTTCTGCTTTCGTTCTTACGTTCACTTTTCCCTCCTTCTGATTCCCATATACACCATTCTCTAACTACGCTTCCTGCCTTTTCTTGTCCTCGTCTGCCTTTTTTTTTTGTACATTTTTAGCTAAGACTTAACAGGGCGTCAAACAAATCAAGAACTCCTCCATTTCCGCACGCTATATCTTCATCGCGCCGCCCTCCTTCTCCGCGCTGGAATCGCGCCTCCGGAACCGTGGGACCGAGAACGAGGAGTCTATTCAGAAGCGGTTAGCGCAGGCGCATAACGAGATCGAGTACTCGAAGACGCCCGACGTTCATGATCTGATTATTGTAAATGATGATATCGAGACGGCGTATAAGGACCTGGAGAGCTTTATCTTTAAAGGGGGTGAGGGAGAGGAGAAGAAAAGTGCTTAGGAGGGAGGCGCTGCGGTGTTGTGGATAGGGGGAAGTTTGTAGGTTCGATTAGGAAAATCAGAAGAATGAGGTGCGAGTAGAGAGGAGGTTAACTCGTGCGAAGAGGATAAAAAGGAGATGCCATTTGGCATGTGAATAGAATCTAGAGGGATTGAGTACTATATGGTGCTGTTCATCCCAGTTTATAGCCGCATACGCACATAGAGGAATATAAACCCTTGAAAAGCAAGGAAATATATCCAGAGAGCCAAAATCAAAGTTGTCGCACCATGCTTTAAATTTACAGCCTTTCATAATTGCTTGCACACGGAGACCGAAGCTGACTTTGCTACTAATAGAAAAGAATTCTCAATATTGAGAATGGCTAATTAAGCAAAGAAGAAATATGGAAGAAGTCAGAAGAGACAAAAGTAAAGCCCGGCTCGAGCGGCCCTCATTAACGCCCTCCTTGGCCTGCTCAATGAAAGAACATCCTTCGTCGAAGAGTCGCTTTTCCGCAGATACCATTCATCATCTTGCCATCCATCATAACACCAACCCCCTGACCTAGGAATTGCACCGCTCATTCTTCACTCCTCCTAGTAACCATTCATGGTCATTCGTTGAGAGCTTCTGCTCAACTCTCTGTCGGCTGCTGGGGAGATAGGTCGGCTACCAGCGTGTCCTGCTGCGCTGCTCTCCTTAAGTGCAAGCAGTTGCTTGGCACGGAAGGTCTCATAGTGGATTTGAGAGGTGGTTTCGATCAAATCTTGAAGGTGGGTTCGGGTAAGGAAGTTTCTGAGGTAGACGAACTCGCAGTGGGTTTCATCCTCAACGTTGATAACGCCCCATCTGTTTTGGCGGCCACGAACTTGCTTGCCTCCAACGATGATCGACTTCTCGGATCCAACAACGGCGAATGGGATGATGCTCTGATATGAATTAGTACTGCGTCGCTACAACATTAGATATACTCTCACATACCTTGATCTGGGCATTCAAAGCACGCTCCTCCTCATCGAACTCATCGTTCTCGTATGGGTACATCTTGAGGTTGTGGAATGCAAACTCCTCCTTTATACGCTCCTTGAACGCGCTTCGCTCCTCGAGAGTCAAGGAATCTGATTTAGCAATGACTGGGACAACGTTGACAACATCAGAGAGCTTCTTCAAGACAACAATATCGATTGGCTTCAAGGCATGGCCAGAGGGTTGGATGAAGAACAAGCAGCAATGGATGCGGGTATCTTGAATATATCTCTCACGTTGGGCTGTGAGCTCTTTTCGGAGGTATGCAGAGTGCTGGTCCTTGATGTACTTGACAATTGGATCCCAGCATCTGTCATTGTTGACCTGATCGCCGTAACCTGGGGTATCAACAATGTTCAGGCGTAGACGAACTCCATTCTCCTCGATGATGTGAGATACGGTTTGAATTTCGGTGGTGGAACGGACTGGCTCGTCGGGGGTGAGTCTTCCCTTGGAGTCAATGAGGTGGGATGCAAAGATGGTATTAATTAGAGTCGATTTTCCAAGACCAGTTTGACCTGCAGGTGGGAGAGATTAGATTGTGTGCGCATATACATGTTATATAGCAAAATTCAATGCACTTTACGTACCAACACAGATAACATTGAACTGGAAACCGCGCTTCAAGAGTTTGCGCTCAATCTGCGATGTGATACTGTCGAAACCAACATGGCTGCGAGGGTACACAGATTGTTGCGGAGCGTGTCTGTCTTGGATGGTTGCCATTGTTGCCAATGTTCTCGTAGAAACCAGAGATCCTTCTAGCGGTATTTGAGGAGAAGGTTGTATATGGGAGTTGAGGTCGTCTGGAGAGGTAAATTGACGAGAAGGGGGTATCTCTTCCTCCACGAAATAAAGTGTCGCGGTCTCGAAAAGGGGAAGGAGTCCACTTACGCCACTAGTCTTATTTCAGCTTAAAGCTGCATATACCCCTGTCCACATCCGAGAAAGCTCAAAGATTGCCGGATCGTAAGATCAGAGGCTACTTTGGGATCCTTTCATACAACATTACCACAGCAAGATCAGAATTTATCAAGATGGCAGCACACGCAACGACCTCTTCGATCCTATCGAGTTTCCTCCCCCGGTTGTCTGTGTCCTCAATTACCAATGCCTCGCGCTTCACAACACTCTACTCAAGACAACTCTCGCTACCGTTGATCCCATCAATCGCCTTCGCTATTCCCTCCGCGATACATCTCAATGTCCCAGGTCTATTAGAAGGAATATGGGAGTCAATATTACGTGCTGTGCCGAAGAAGAAGACTTCGCATATGAAGACAAGATCAAGGCAGATGGCAGGAAAGGGATTGAAGGATGTGACATCACTAAATAAGTGCTCTGGTTGTGGGCATCTCAAGAGGGCGCATCTACTGTGTCCATATTGTGTAGCAGGTAGGGCACATCAAACAAATTTGGAGGAGCTACTTTACTGATATTCTCCACAGAGATCAAAGGGATGTTCAAGCAGAGTCATAACAAGACGACACAATCGAAATCAGACAAACCAGCAGAGACAGATGCATAGTTAGGATAGGGAGAGTTGGATGAGTCGGTCTTGTATGCTAGAAGAGTCCCAGATGTCAGTTGCTCTGCATAGCATTAGCACAAGGCGTTTTGGAGGGTTGAGACGTCATAGGAGGAAGCACTTCTCTGATAAAATGTACAAAATACCCACTGTATGTACATCAAATGTAAAAACTACACTGTAACAGAATACTACACGCCGAAATACACAATTGCTCCTGGCCATTTAAAAGTTTATTTTGGCGTTGGCGTTATGTATTGTCCAGTACAAAATCATTACATACTTCCCACTCTGACCCCTCCAAATATTTTCAACCTCTGCCACACAGCTACTGTAACTTCCATACGCTTGACATGTCTCCTATCCGTCGATAACAATGGTATCTCTCACTTTAACACAATCACGGCCGAGTTCTAACATAAATATAGTCCAAGCAATACCTCACGACCCACACGGTCGATGATGGCAAGTCAGAGCTACCCCTCCATCCACCTCAAGACTAACCTCCAACAGCCCACATCACCGACATCTTCTCTCTCGCCGTCACACCTACCCAAATCATCTCCGCATCAGGAGCCTCCTCGATAAAAATCTACTCCACCACCTCCCCAGACATCCCTCTCGCTCAAACCCTGACTGGCGCACACAAGCTCGGCTGCCACCACCTCGCAACCTCTCTCAACGGCCAAGTCCTAGCCAGCGCCGGATTCGGTGGCGAAGTCAAGATATGGAGCCTCTCTGAAACAAACGAATGGGTTGCGCAAGGCAGTATCACTGATGGAAACAAGGCAGGCGAGATATGGGCCGTGGCATTGAGTGAAAATGGGCAGTTCCTTGCGGCTACCACGTATGACGGACGGATAAATGTATGGGATCTACTAGCTGGGAGGAAGAAGATAAGGGAGTATGAGACGAAAGGGAGTTTCGGGATGTGTATTGATATGAGTCGAGATGGCAGGTTCACAGCAAGTGGGCATGAGAATGGAGGCGTTTATGTGTTCAATAACGATACGGGAAGGATGCTATATTCGCTGCCTGGTAAGCTTTACCTATTCTAGTATTAAGGAACCAGATGTTGACAGAAATAGGTCTGGTAAAGCCAGTGCGGACTGTGTCCTTCTCGCCAGCAGGTACTCGTCTCGCAGCAGCTGGAGATGCACGTGTCATTGCTCTCTACGACGTTCAGCACGGCGAGCAGGTTGCAAATCTTACCGGCCACTCGGCGTGGATCTTTTCGGTCGATTGGAGTGATACCGGAGAGTATCTTCTCAGTGGAGCTTTTGATGGAAAGGTCAAGGTCTGGTCGGTCGATCAGAGAACTTGTGTTGCTACGCACGGCGAGACGGACAAGACTCTGTGGAGTGTCAAGTGGTTGCCGAAGACGGGAAGAAGTGAGATATTTGCCACGGCTGGTGCGAATAGGAGTATCACTTTCTATAGGGAAGCTACTGGGGGCTAGGGATGTACTTCAAAATGTGGTGTGAAGTAGGCGGGAGTATCACCGGGCAAGATGGGTTGACAAATGTCTATGATTGTACTAGGGCAAGCTTTTGATTGGTAGGAGCATTATAACGGAGTATTAGATTTGCTCTTGTTATTCCATTTCCATTGGTTTTCTGCAATTGTGCGGACCTGTAGGAAAGGAACTCAAGCTGCTTGCTAGCTTGTATGTATCAGACTCTATCTTTGCAAAATACCCGACATGCGTACTCTACTACGCAATTCGCGGATTCTCCTGTGGCTAGGTACTGGTGACAACCTGTGAGAGCTTGCTCTGCGCATGACCTTCCCCTGATACTTGAGTACTCGACCATTGTTTTCAAGTTCTTCTTGATTTTCTCTGATGTGTGTTGTCTTCCACAGGACTCTGTGCGGATATGACGTCTCGATATGGGAGACGGGCAGTAGAAGCTTCGAATGAAGAAATTATAAGAATCGTTTAGTGTTCACTTGACTCCTTTTCATTTTCTGGGTGAGGAGGTGGGAGAAGGCCGTGCATAGACACTGAACATAAACGTTTGCTCGGCTGAGTCGCAGCAAAGGCGAGCACATGTTCAAAATCTTGGGCCATAGGTTTATGTGGGAAACTTTACCTGGCGCAGCTGCTGACAGTTGCTAGTATTCCTATGAGCCATGCTTCAAAATAAGCAATATTTAAAGATATCCTGAGGCGGGACTTAAACTCCGTTCTTTAATGTTAATGTTAATTTAACCTTACTTAGCCCCAGAGTATTCGCTAGCACACATCTTCAATTACATTATTCGACCGTCTCCCATTACTGTGTTGACTCGAAGCCCTCGTCAGTCCCATGAAGATGCTAGCCCTCCGACGTTAATCTTGTCATAGATTTGCTTCCTACGACCCTGAAATTAAAAATCCTTAGTTATACTTATAGATCACAGAGGAATGGTAAATAGTAAGTAAGTGTCTGGGAGCGCCGGCCTGTGGCCCCCTGCCCCTGTAAGGAAGGTCTTGGCATCATTGTCGTCAGTTCAATCCCAGGCCAAGGGACAGTACCTGACTAACCGTATCGAGAAGCTGGGGAACGTCAAATCGCGTCTCCAGCTTAAAGTAGGTATGATATTGACATCAATCGCATTTCGTTATCGACCGCACACGCTCTTTTCCGACCAGTCACTCATTAGACACCACGTTCATTACTGTTGCTGCTTCGTTCAATCAATCCCTGCCTTTTCCTCCTGCCTTTCTCAACCTTTAAGGCCTTAATCGACAACTGTGATACCCCAGCTTTATTTCCAATCCTCCGTTTAATATGTATGCTTCTTCGACATTCATCTTCACAGCTGTTCTGGCTTTGGTCCGCGTGGCTATTGCTACTCCTCCTGCCTGTCTAATCGCTGCTATCGGGTACGTCTGCGTCATTTTGGAGAAGAGGGCAAGGGTTCGAGCCAAGTTCTGACAGTTCACAGCGTCCAAACAAACCCCGCAGATCTTAAGGGGCTTTGCGGCTCTCTTCAAACACAAGTGGTGGGCAATATCACGGAAAAGTGCTCTGGTGATGCGGAATCCGCGGCTATAAGCGTCTACTCCGCCACCTGCCTTGCCTCTCAATCCGTTACAATCTGTGAGCCTCCTCAATCTTGAGAAATAACGAGTTCTGATATATATAGCTATCCCCTCCTCTACCTCGAGCCACTCCGCAACTGCTACTGGGTCATCAAAGACAACCACTACTGCCAACTCGTCCTCTGGCTCTTCTACGTAATGCCCCACCCCCAAACTCCATATATTTTATACTCACATATGTTAGTGCTACTGCTACCCCAAACGGAACTACTGGAAGTAGCTCTGGTACAGCAACAACCACCCCCGCATCCTCAACAGGCACAGGAAGTTCAGCTGGCTCCAATGCCCCACAAGCTATCTTTGCTCTGATCGCTGCCGGTTTCGCAGGACAATATCTCTTGTAGGAATATAAGTTTGTATTGGATCCGTGCCGGACATAGAAATGGCATATAGTTAGTTTGCGGTGAATTTGCCTCAGCTAGCAGGCTTGTTTATCCTGAACGAGTAACGACGTGAGTGGAATAGACGATCCTATAACAAGATTCTGTGTAATTTAAATCCTAACAGGATGTCTAGTCTTCTGCTATTTGACTAATACAAATCTTCTTGAACGAATGGTACATACCCATATCAATTTTACATCAATCAAGTACACAGCGTCGTCGAGGCTCCAGCGAGTCCTGGCCCAATCTTTCTTTGACCATCTTGATTACCTTCCTCTTCTTAGTGTGGTCATGCAAGGTTATTACCAAGAGTGGGGACCCGCTTAAAAAGTTTGGAACTTTCAGTGTACAACAAAGAAACCTTATTTCGGATTCTTCCTTAGCAAGTGCTGCGAGATAGTGGGCCAGATGTGCTGTCACTGTTGTATTACGGACTGTCTAGTGGTTGACTGATTGGCTATGAAAACCGAGTTCGACCAAAGCGGACCATGGCGCTGTACCCAAGTCGAATCTTCTGTGGTATCTTTACTAGGAGTGACATACAAAGACTACCAAGATCAGTGGTGGGAAAAATTGAACGGGAAAGGGTGACCAAAAAAGTTGGAACCTCTAGGACAGACATCACGCAAGATGCAATGAGAAGCGGTGCGGGGTTTCATTCGGGGTCATATGGAGGCCTTGTAGCAGGACCAGGACTCCGTCAATTCGATAGAAGATTGGCGGGCTCAAAGATATTCTCCTATGGAGACATTATCACCAGGCTCGCCTTACGGTGCACCACCTCCAGGACAGAATCATTATGGGTCACGTCAATCACACCCCCTTTTAAAACTCGCTTGAAATCCAGACAAATCCGAAAGTATATCCAAGTGAACAGCTCTATACATGAATGTTTGATAACTTTGATTGTTGATATAATATTAGAAGTTCTTCGAAATATTAAACTGAAACAACTCAAACGAGTAATTTAAACCATAATAATCAGTGTTGTTCACAGTTCAGTAATGCGAAATGCGTCGTTTTCTACGTATGGTCTCTTAAATTGTTCATACCTGAAGATACCTCAAGTCTTTAGCAGATTTCTATTGCAGCTGATATATCGTGGTTGCGTAATTTCCGATAGCTTCATTAAAAGTTCAAGGGAACTTCTAGTGCTATGCTTGAACAAACACTTTCGCTTCTTGTCAGCGAAAATCGGCAACCAGAAAGTGGTTCTAAACTAGAAGGTTATTAGAATCGAATCTGTCGATTTGTTTTGAATGTTATTGCACCCAGCAGAATTCATTGCAGGCATTTTCCCGATGACTGATCATCTGGGTATTGACAAGAATGATACATCAACCTTGCGCAAGAAAAGTCCTCTGAAGGCAAAGAATTTGAAGAGAGTAGAATATCAGGCTATAGATTCTTTGTCATTTCATCTTAAGCTGGTTCAGTCAGCAGGTGCTGCGGAAATCTTCCACTACATTCCTTTTTCTTTGCTTCAAAATGTAGACGGCTGGCTCTTCCTTCAAACTGTGGAAACCAGGCTTAAAATCATGTAAGGAGAAAGGTAGCTGAGAAATAATATTGAACTACAGGGGTGCTCTTTATCGTCTGGATTCTATTCAGAAATCCTTTCTCCGCTTGGATGCGAAATCGTTATCCATTCTTCAGTCTTCATTACCAGCGGCATCAGTTGATCCCTACTGCCTGCGATTCCTATCAGCTTTTATGTGTAGTCCTGACGAGGCGAGTATCCAATATCAGTACCTTGGCTCACATCTGGCGGGATTATATGAAGAACTGCCCTGAACCGGAGAATCGAAACCCACGAAGCTGTGTACAGAGGTGGCCCGAACAGAAATGCCGCGCTGGGCATGTAATGATGGCAACTATTATTAGGGTTATAATAATTTTTTTGCCAGGTCTTACTAGTCTGGGGATTGTAATGTATCAGGCTTGGATTGGATATTATAAGTAACTCTTCGTATATTTGAATGCACCTGGTTTGATCACATGGTTGTTAGCCTGACACCTCCTTTTCGAAGGTTTCAAAGTATTATTCCATCTAGAAATTATACCCAGGACTCATTTTAGGAGGAATTCAGGGTGGCGCTTGTGGATATTTTCTGGTCCTCTTTCATGTAGGTACTGCTAAGGCGTTAATTGTTTTGATTGAAACACTGATTTGGCACAAGCATCCTTTCGAAATGGCAGGTCTTTTAGGTAATTCTTAAATCAACTTCGGTGCCTGCTTTCACCAACCAGCATGGCATACACATTTGTGACCGATACTTGTCGACGTCGTTGCGATTGACAATTCCTGTCCCAGGGGTTTGCATAGTGGGGGCTTATTAGGGGGTAAGAGCCCCATTCATGTGGCGACAGTTAATTAACTTAATTAAGAAGAAAAAAGAACCATATTTCAGCTCCAGCTCCACTTAAAAGAAACACCTGTTGATAGTTTTTGACCTTGATCTCATCCCGTAGGCAACGTGGCAGAGGAATTAGTTTCGCTTGGGATGGGAATTTTGCTTGTTGTGATTGATTGTTTTTCGTCGTCTCCAGAGATCCCACTAGTCTCGGCTACAGTAGCTTTGGTGACCGTGCCCGTGACCATAACCCCTACCATGCTCTGCTAGCACCTTTACCTACATCGACTCTCCCGAGTTTACACAACAAACCTCTAACTTTCATTTTCACAACACTCCGCTCGCCTGGAGATCTCATGCTTGATCTCCTTTGCTCTAGCGTATAGTGAACCTCACCAAGATGAACGTTCTGCTACCTACGCATCCGTCGCCCTTCAACCAGTCTCCATTCCATCACCACGACGCTCATCAAAACCTTGGTAAGGACGTGCGACCTCCTTCTGCCTCTATTGCTGACCTGATGTTCCACGAACAGTTCCACCTCATACTCCGACTCCCAAAATGAGCAACCGAAAGAGAAAAGCAGATGATGACGGCCATGATGATAACATGTCGATCTCTCCCCAAACCTCCCCCGCTTTCGCTGCTCGATCTCTTGCTCGCCCTTCGAAAAAAGTCCGGGCCAACGAAGTCACTGGTCGCCCTCTCACCCTCCCTCGTCTTCTTGAAACCCTAGATGCCGACTCGCTACGATCAGTCCTCCAAACAATATGTGAAAGACACCCCCAGATTGGCTCAGAGGTCGTTGCATCAGCTCCCAGGCCCTCTGTCACAGCAGCGGTTGACGTTTTGTCTCAATATCAGGACAAACTAGGAAAGGCCTTTCCATTTGGAGGAAACGCTGGATCGGATTATGCCTACAATCGAGTCAAGCAGCAGCTGACCGATTTAATCGATGCTTTAACCGATTTCACCCCTCACTACCTTCCACCAAATGAGAACCAAACCAGCGTATCCCTCACCTATCTCGACCACGCAACCAAAGTTATTCATGACCTCCCCGAATGGGACTGCCAGTCTCGCAAACATCACAAGGACAACGCCTACGATGAAATCTCGAGGGCCTGGGCGCTTGTGGTTAGCGAAGCATCGAAACGAGGCGGCGGATTTCAGCTACACTCTGGAGGATGGGATCAACGACTTTCGAAACACAACGAGCAGAGTGGAGGAAGAATGGCAACTGCGGTCAACGCCCTCGGGTCGAATCTTGAATGGATTGGGGGCTTAGACTCGGGAGATCCTGGATCGATCCGTAACCAGCTGCTGAATGGAACCTATGGTGCTAGCCCTGGCACTCAGTCTGTCCGCGTTGGACTTTGGTAGATTACTGAGTCATCCATGCCAAAAACCCGTACATAAGAACGAGAGAGCACACACGAGAATATTGTCATGAGTTTTCTGGGATAGAAGGCGGTAAATCATATCACGGCGTCTTGTGTTTATGCGAAGCGTTACCTACGGCAGTACTTACGACCCTTACGATGATTCCCTTTTCCCTTGGCTCGATTCTAGGGCATGCTTTGGGAGTTTAGGAATTGATTTGACTTCTTGCATTTGGAGGTTTCTCCACGGTGGTTATTATGTCAGGCGTACACTCTTTTGACATAGCGACATCAAACAGTAGCTTAGACTACTATCATATGTGCATATTCATAAAGTGTATTATGAAGCATTAGAGGTGCAATTATTCTACTGGAGTGACGAATGTGAAAACCCCTTCTAGCTGACTTCTCTGATGGAGGTCTCTCAGCAGCCAATTATCTTATAATTCTAACAATCTTTTTATATCCAAAATGTGTAGGGTTCAAATACTTGCGATGATGGCATGGTGACATTCGAAAAATATGTGGCGTTGACAGCACGTGATTATGGCTAGAGAGGTGTGACTTTCGTGATTCTGTGTTTATCTCGAGATCCTTGACGCATCAAGGCTACCACCCGCCACGCGACAACCGATCATTGTCGATAATTCGATCAACCAATGTGACTCTGCTTCCATCCCCTTCCCAACCTACCACCTCCAAAAAAATGCCTGCGTATGTACGCTTCTCACCGTACTTCTAATCTAGATGCTAACTAGGCAGGCCTGGCGACCAACACGTCAATTCGGGCGGTAGGGCAGCTAACCCCTTCGACTCCGTGACTCCTCAGATATCCTCATACACAGCTCAAGAAATTGCAACATTGCAGGCCCGCCTCGAGAAGCAACTTGGCCCCGAATATATCTCTTCCCGCACCGGCCCCTCCAACCAGAAAGTCCACTACCTAGCAGCAGAAAAGTGCATCCAGCTCGCGAACGAAGTGTTTGGATTCAACGGTTGGTCCAGCCAGATCATGGACATTCAAGTCGATTTCGTAGATGAAAATCCTACCACTTTTAAAGTCAGCCTAGGACTATCTGTGATAGTAAGGGTTACGCTACGTGACGGAACGTTCCATGAAGATATTGGGTATGGACATATGGAAAATGCGAAAGGAAAGGCAGCTGCTTTTGAGAAAGCGAAGAAGGAGGGTACAACAGATGGATTAAAGAGAGCGCTGAAGAATTTTGGGAATGTTTTGGGGAACTGCCTGTATGATAAGGATTATCTGAAAAATGTTACGAAGATGAAGGTTGGGAGCACGAGGTTTGAGGCAGACAGGTTGCATCGACATTCGACTTATGTAACGGTCAAGAAGGAGCCAGAGTCCAGGTTGGTAGATGAGAAGCCTCAGGGTCTGGTCACTGGTGCTAGCGTCTGTAAGTGATCAGAGGAAAACTATTCATTAGTTGTGGTTAACATTATTAGTATCTGAGGACATCCTTGACGATGAATTCGGAGGTATGTATGGCCTTTCTCTTCCTGTTGACTTACTTATATTTATAGACTTCGACGAAGCAGACTTCGGCGTTGCAGATCCAGATTCTCATCCAGATGAAATAGCACTTCATGAGCCTCCCATAGCAGCTTCACATAATTTCAATAGCATACAAACCGGCAATCGAGCACCAAATGCAGCAACCCCAAATCAGAGCAGACCTCCAGGGAACCGTCCACAACCCAGAGGCCCTCCTGCACGGCCAACAATCATAGGGCCGCTCCCAAATACTACTAACTTACCACCACAACCTCAAACCCCAAACAACGGATTTGCCAGATCCAACAGCGGAGCTGCTAAGAACTTGCGTCCACCTCCAGAATCTAATGCCCAATCACGTCCAATGCAACCTCCACAACCAAATCCTGTTGTGGGAAGAGTCCTCAATCAACCAAGTCGCAATGGCCCCCCCTCGGCACCAGCGTCCCCCGCACGCATAGCCAAACCCTACTCTCCTGACGATACAACGTCTCTTCCACCTCAAGGCCAAGGCTTTTTCTCCGCCCGTGCAGCAACCATGCTCCCAGAAGGCGGACCCACTGCAGAAGGTGCAGCTCCTGCTCCTCTACCTGCCCATCTCCCCATCTTCAACCCGCATGCCGAATCGCCCTCTATACGCAAAACGCCTGGCATAGACCACCGATCTTCCAAACCCCTCACTCGAGACCTGAAGCATATTCCTGGCTCTAGTCAAGCTACCACTGTCCCCGCTGTTCCCGGCTCAAGACCTAATATTTTGAACCCGCAACTAGATAGCACTAGGAGGATCGGGGCTCCAGGCAGCCCAAGTCTAGCAATGGGGAATAAAGGAGGGTTCAAAGCACCAAGCATGAAGAGGCCGGTGGATTCTAGGACGCCGTTGCTGGATATTCCGACTAATGGAGCGGTTGGTGGGGAAGCGGGAGGCGATGTGAAAAGACAGAGAGTTGGCGGTTAGTTGTAATAAGACGGGTTTGAAAGGCGTTATTGTGTATATCTTTACTACAATGCAATTTGCATTGCTCTAGTGTATGGACTGGATGGACCACGGAAGTTTTAGCTTTTAGATTCTTGCTGGGAATTTATAACGGTCTGGTGGGTAAGGCGTTGCATACGGGAACGAGAAGGCGGAAACAATAGTAGCAACGCTGGCTTAGTAGCTGTGAGTCAAAACTTGTGTATTTTGGCAAGCTTTGGAAGGATGAAAAATACGAGACAATCACGCCGAAGACCATGCTACTGGGATTTAGTGATAGGAGTTGGTGAATCGAGAGAAATGAGATGTGTACTCTGGTCATTTCTAAAAGTAAAGCGTTTCTAAGCGTGGGATTCTGATGCAGGACTGACTGGAGGGACCTGGATTGAGGCAATTTTGTTTTGAAAATGACCTAGGAATTAAATCCGATAGAAAGATGCGCCCCATTCTATCTCGACATGGCCCTTATTCCATACAATACTGAAGAGTGACATCTCTACTGAATGTTACAGCGCCTCCACAGTATAGATAAAAACAGATCCCCGCTTACCGACTCCAGCTATGCACCAATACCACCCATCCGTTTCGTGGTAGTCAAAACAAACAAACGCAGAACCCCTACCTCATGCTCATCTTATCGCTTCAAAGCTTTGGGACATTTTTTTTTCCCGTTCTACTTAACAATCAGCACTGCACTCGGCGCTAAGCCAGCTTCCTTGAGTGTTTGTCCGAAGTCGATACCACCGGAAAATGTCTTCTTGGGATATGTCATGGTGAAGCTCTCTACCGGAACCCCTCCGTTCTCGGCTTCCAGAGACTGTGCCAGCTCGAAAAGGGTTGTCTCGGAAGGAAAAGTCTTTTGGATGACACCAGTGACTGTCTGGAGCCTCAATCTTGCTTCTGTAACCGCCTTCCTCGGCCCAGAACCAGTGGTGGAGCCGGCTTGGGCGGAAACTGCGGCGGCCAGAGATGGATCTGGTGGGGGAGCTCGGCCTTCACGCTCTGCCTTCTGAGCTTCGGCTTTTAGTCGCCGAGCCTCCTTGTCTGCCTCGATCTTGTCCTTGATTCTCTTCTTGGCAGCTAGATCGTCGACCTTCTCCTGGCGCTTCTTCGCTGCAGCTTTGATCTGCTCCTGCTTTGCGAGATTCTCCTTCGCATCCTGGACTTCTTTCGTAGCCTTCATTCGGATTTTCTGTTGGATAAATATTGATTAATTTCTTGCAAGATTCTATTCATGAAAGGGAGAAGAGGAGCCTGGTGGAATTGTACCTCGTTTGCCTTTGCCTCTTCTCGATCTTGTATAGCCTTGGCTGCCTTCTTCGCCGCAGCCTTCTCCTTCAATTCCTCTAGTCTTTGTTTCTTCTCTTCTTCAGTCAGAGGTGCGATAGCCTCAGTAGACTCCGAGTAATTCTCATGGCCACTAATAGTACAGTAAGCTCTAGGTATACTCATCTTCTTATAATGGGGTGACATACGTTTTGTCGCCATGGAACTGAGCTTGTTCGATGCTCCGAAATTTCTTCCCGCAATCGTCGCAGACCATCGATTGCGCGACTTCCCCCTCCTTCAATGCCACAGGCTCGATACTGGGGTTCGTCTCATCCGCATCTTCAGAAGCCTTGATGTCCTCCAAGGACTTGTCTTGGTTATCCTCTAACCATTGTAGAGCACCTTGTACTGTTTGAAGAGGGCATGTTAGTATTACAGATGCCGAAGGACTCTGTAAAGTACATACGCCCACCGGTCTTCTTTACTGCCAGTTCTGCTCGGTCTTTCTCGAATCCCATATCTATTAAGACTGATAGATCCGACATTGTGACAAGAGAAGTATACAATTTTCTATTGTAGTTGTTTTGAAATGTGTAAGAATTCGTAGTTGAAAAGGTCTGGGAGAGGTGGGGGATGTGAACATTTATAAAATATATAAATGGAGAGAGTCTAGGTCATCGGCAGTGAATGTACTCTAAAGGTGATCAGGCTGACTCCGGATCAATGACGTTTTAGCGAGGGACCACCAAAACCTCGACTTGTGGGTCCAGCCGACTCCAAGATCACACCTGGACACAACCCAAACACAAGACATTGAACCAGACAGACCAGAACCCACCTGACATCCCCGTTTTCCTTTCCAACAATCGCATCTTTTCTATTCACTCGTCTACGAACTCTTCTTATCCAGACCCGGTACAAGTCCGCGACAACAATCTCGAGCTCAGTGTCCATCTTGGTTCAGGACAGTTACCAAGCACGCTACTACTTTCTCCTCAACTCTACCACCACATCTCCTCCAAATCTGCCATCATGTCTGTTGAGATCGAACCCACGGAGCTAAGCTTTACAAGTAGGTTGCTCTCCCATTGTGCGCCTGAGACTTCTAGACTTCTAATGGGAAAACAGGACCGTTTACAACGGAGGTGTCGCAATCGCTCAAGATCAAGAATACCAACCGCACTCCTATTGCCTTCAAGGTTTGTCCTCCCCTCTTGCCATCATTTGTTTGCATGTTTTCTAATAATGCGCTTCATCCACAGGTCAAGACTACCGCCCCCAAGCAGTACGAGTCTCCCTACAGGTACCTCGGCACTATTTATTAATAAGGTTCCAGATACTGTGTCCGCCCAAACTCGGGAAGAGTCGAGCCAGGAAAGGAAGTCGAGGTTACGGGTACGTATTTCCACTAGAAAAGCCCTCCTAGACATATTTCGTTGCTGATGTTTCCCCGTTCCCCGCAGTTTTGCTACAGGCCATGAAACAAGACCCTCCTTTAAATATCAAGTGCAGAGACAAGTTTCTGGTCCAGTCTGTCGCTGTGACAGCCGATAAGGAGTTCACGAATATTGCTTCGATTGTAAGTGCCGGCCGGTCCGTCTGCTATATATACTTGCTCACAGGATACAGTGGCAGCATGTTGATGAGGCGGAGAGGTCCAGTGTCGAAGAGAAGAAGATCAGAGTTGTCTACCTGGCACCAGGAAGTGCTCCAGCTGCGGTTTCAACTCTGAAGAATGGCGTAAACGGTGCATCCTACAGCTCTGTAAGTATCGACCTTGAAGTTGAAGTTGGAGCTAATATAAATAGCCCGATACCCCTGAAAAGGCCCCCCCAGCCTACAGCACACAAAGCTCGCCTTCTCCAGAAGAGGCATATACACCCAACACCCGCCGCTCTACTATCGGAACCAAGTCGGACGCCGACACGCCCGCCGCGAAGTCATCGTCATCAAATCTCGCAACCTCCGTCCCAGTGGCCGTCAGCAACGCAGTCCCATTAACCTACGAGGAATTGAAAGCTAAACTCGCCGAAGCACAGGCCACGATCTCTTCATATTCCCAAGAAGGTGGCATGCGTATGCGGAAGGTAGTCAAAGGCGAAACCAGCAACGAGACTGTTAATGAGCTGGCGCACCGCGTACAAGGCAACCAAGGCGTACCTCTGCAGGTCGTAGCTGCGCTGTGTCTAATCAGTTTCCTTCTTGCTTATTTGTTCTTTTGAGCTTGCGCATGTAGGGAGTAGTTGTATGTTAATGGTGGTATGAGGAAGGTAGCAAAGAGCCAACAAACTGAGCTACCTAGGGCTTTAGTTGGGCAGTACAAAGTAAGGTATGCAAGGAAGAAGAAGTGCTCGCATATCGAGAGACCGGAAAGGAGGTAGAAGCTCGCGATGATGGGTACGGCATAGCGCATCCTTCACAACCTGTAGTCTCGACGACAGTCACTCACAACAGACGAACGAAAGATTTCCTATCTTGTACTCTATTGCACATTCAGTCAGTTAGTTCATCACGGATAGATATTTGCTTTCCTCTTCCTGTTTTTCTCTGCTTGCTTGCTCATCTTGCGATATATGTGTCAGTGAGTGGTGTTTGGGGGGGTGGTCGAGGCTTCCCCTTTTCTGTCTTATGCTTTTCGGGTTGAAGAGTATAGATGGTTGGTGGCTTAGTTAGAAATAGTCTAATCGTGAATGAATGAAGAAATGCCGTAATTTTATATAAGTAATGCGGCTTTACCGATGAGAGGACCGAAAACAATATTGATGTTGTTGTTATTAGCTATCAGTCTTTAATCTCTTCTTATGGAAGGTTGAGTTGCGTCTATCTGTATGCACAGCCATGCAATTTTCTTGAAAGTCAAGACCGAAACGCCTACCATCCAATCCTACCACCATATGTGCCCATTGCTTCATATATACACACTCCTTCGCCCACGCAAACTACAATTCAACAAACTAGGCCAGCTTGCCTTTCACACAACCCAATCCTGAGTGGGATTTGCTCCAGTTGTCCAGTTTGCTCAAGACTCAATCTCCTGTTGTGTCCAGCCCCCAACTTTCCGTCCCCCCTCCTTTCTCTTCACCCTGCACATCATCCCAACCTCCTTATCCCATATGAATTGCCAAATAACCCCCACCCAACTCTCATGCCTCGGCAAATCTGCATAGAACTCCTTTGCCATCTCGTGAAGCACCGGTAATCTCGTCCATGGCACAGCCGGGAAATCATGATGCTCGTTATGCAAGCCAACGTTGTACGTGAAGAAATTCAGCGCTCCGTAGTAACTGAACGTCTCGGGCACCGGGGTGTTGGTGAGCGGGTCCTTTGCAGTAGCAGGGAGTTTCTCGAAAATGTAGTGTTCGGCGATGAAGTGGCCGGCACAAGGGTGGAGGGAACCAGCCAGGAAAGAGGAGAAGATTAGGTAGTATAGGGAGTTCCAGGAGCCGAGTGAGATGAGAGCGTAGTCGAAGAGGATCTGGGCGAAGATGTTGATGAAGTGGATATTGGTGAAGGGGACTTTGTACACGAAGACCGGTCGGATGGCGTAGAAGAGAATTTGGAACGTGCAGAAGAAGGCCTTGCCTAGAAGGGAGTCGAGGAAGACTGCTTCGAGGGCGGTGGGAAGATCGGTATCCAGGCCGTCGACACCGAGGGATTTATGGTGCGTTAGATGGTAGGGCTATTCAACTCTTTCATTAGTTGTGTACTCTTGGTATAATGAAGTACCTTGGGTGCCATATCATAGCTTCGTTCGAGAGTACTTCAACACTCCCAACTTCCCGCATCCAATACCAAGGCTTTACCGAATTGAGATATAACATACCCTGAAAGAAGCACTGTACGGAATGCCGATCGGAAAGTTTGCAAAGATAGCCAACGCGCGGTTTGCATTCGCATTCCTGAATGCCAGGTTATGAGAAATCTCATGGATAGCCAGGAACAAATTCTGGTTCGACGTTGCGCCCACAATATATGCCGTGAGGAAGAACTTCCAGCTGAAGAAGGGTGTATCTCTCAGGAGGTATGCGGCGAGGGCTTGGATCGAGACAACGAGGAGGACGACGTATTTAGTAAGAGGTTCTGGGCCACAGAGTTTCGTGACCTGTGAGGATTAGCTAGGGCAAGAGGGATTGAAGGGGGGGGGGAAGTGGTGGGGAACTCACCTCCGGATATGCTTTAATGATTGCCATTCTGCGAGTTCGATGCGGTTCTTCGGTGTAGGTCCAAAAGAAATCTTTCTCCATCACTTCTATAGGTTCTGATGGAGGGGTAGCATTGGGGGCTCCCAAAGCTGCATTCTCAACCCTCAGGCGGGTGGTCTGAGGATCTTTCGTTGACCTTGAGGTCGTGATGGTAGATGTTGGAGCAGGCATCTTGAGGGTTGATGTGCCTGTAAGTGAAAGAGGAGAATAATGAAGAGGGATGATGGTTGATGGTATTGAAGTCGTACGAAACCAGGTACGAGGTTGACAGCTTTAGTGGGTCAAAACCAGGAACACCAATTGAGGACCAATCACGAAACTACACTTGTGAGCGGGATGGGGCTTGCATTGCCCCTTTTTACGTCTTGCCACTTCCTTCTCATTCCCATCTTATGATATGAAGCAGATTATAGCCTTCACAAATGAACCAACAAAGCGCAAAAAAGGTTGCATTGGCATTCTTAATCTAGTCTAAGTTCTGGCTACATTCAACTTTGTGTTTTGCTTTTTTTTGAGGGAAAATTTGTCAATAACCATCCGACAACTGCCTGCGGATCCTCTGCACAAATAGCCAGATCACCTCGCATTCGACCTTTAAATTATTGCTCTAGCACTTCCTGCAGGTATCAAAGCAAACCAGAAACCCTTGGAATTCAGATCGGAGTGCAATTTAACCACGCCATCGAACACGAGAGCTTCACATACATCTTTCCCTTCAGTAGAAAGGGCCTGGGAAAGAGTTCTTTGGTGCAGCGGCGCTATTGTTCAGGCGTGTCTGAAGACGAGTCCGGAGGTTGACCATGGTTGGAGAGAGGGGTTTTCTGTGGCAAGTAGTGTTTAACGAGGCGGGAGGGTTGCGAGAAGGAGTAGCAGCAGAGTTCAAGCTTCTGTCAAGACTCGCCGCCTCAGTGCTCAGATGGCAATTCTGAATGTCGTCTCTAGTGGGGAAGTTGGGAGTAGGTATTTTAGCCTGCAATGAGGTATTCGTACCATATGCAGGGTCCTCTTGACTCATTTGCTGAGCAGCTTGAGAATTTGGGGCATGTGCAATGACTGGTATCGAACCTGCCTTGACGAATCCCGTGACCTCAGTCCACCTGCCTGTAACTGGGTCCTGGGTAAAAACCGTTTGATAGAGCGGAGAGAATCCCAGAGGCGGACTTTGTACTGGGTGCAAAGAACTCATTTGCCGAGATGGAGACTGTTGCCAAAGTCCATGTCCCTGAGGTGAAGCGAAAGTCTGCAAGGTTGGTACATTTGACGACGTCTTGGGTGTAGGACCTCGCGACATGAACTGAGGAGCCCCCGATGCCCTTGCCCACTTTGAAGCGAAAAGACCTGAAGCACTATCCAGTGATACATTGGAAGTCTCCACCAGAGGCTCCTTCTCAGTGGCCTGAACAGATTGCTTGGTGACTTGCCCACCCTCTGCTTGGAATTCCTGCCCGGGTAAAGTCTGTAGTGCAGGCTTTTGAAGTGGATATTGACCTGCCTTAAAGGCTTCTGCCATTGCCAATGCCTGTGCGGGGTGTGCTAGATGGCTCAGATGAGCAACGTTGTAAGTCTCATTATGCTCAGTCTCCGCAGATTTGGATCCGAATTGTGCGAAGTTAAAGCTTGGGGAGGTTTTCTCCTTTTCTGTTTCCAACTTCCGGTTTAATTGACGAAACGGTCCACCGACTGCTGGTTCACTAATTCCTGTTCTCTCGATCGGAGATTGCAGCCGCGAAGCCAATCTCAACTGGGCAACAATCTTGGCTCCCATTGCCGTACTTACGGGAGTGGATGTACCAGTGCTCGATTTTCGAAGAATAGGGGTGGTTTGCACGTTTGGCATTGGAGGCGATTTTGCAGTTGATGGCATGATAACATCATCTTGCGTTAAAGGAGTAGAATCGTTTTCGAATCTCTGCACAGGTTGGTCAATAACTGGTACTCTAACCTCTGTTATAAGATGAAATCCTTCCAAAGATTTAGCAAGACGGTCATTAATATCGGAATTTGATGGGTAGTGTCTGATAATACCTCTGGAGGGGACATCATTTGTCTGTGCCTGGGTGTTATCACTCAACGAAGTCGATATCGCAGGTCTAGAAGGACTGATCGTGCTGTAGATTGCTTCCCGGAGCTTCATGTCAGTGGAAAGATGACCCATAACAGATCCAGCGTTAACGTTAGTGCTTGGGATATGTGAGGCAGCATCTGCTGTCAATGGGCTATGAACAGAGACCGCGAGCTCTGGAGCCGAACCAGCTCGAGAAGGCTTCTGGACATCGACTACGATTCCTCGAATGCAATCATTCTCCGCACTTGATTTCATAGAAACAGTCTCAGAGCAAACCGTAGGGCAGTTATGGGCTCCAGCTAGAGGTACGTCGTTGGTAATGTCTCTGCTGGGTACTCTGCTTGGGCCCATCGATTCGCTTTGTACAGTGGCATTAGAATCACTCTTAACGAAGGCACTGCATCCACGGATCGGTGTTTCGATGGTTTGGACATGTTGTCGTTCGCGAGGAGGCTGAGCCTTGATGTCCATTGGCCTCGCATTGGGACGAAGGTCGAGTAAGTAATTAGGAGAGTACTTAAGGTAGACTTGTCTTGTGATATCCGGCTGTGCTTTAAATCCCTCTTGTGCGTTGCGGAAAATGGATGAAGAGGGAGGATAGATGTCAGGGGTTTGGTTGGGCTGAGCAAAGTACGCACGCGTGCTCATGTTACCTACAGCCAAAACTTCGTCCTTATCATCAGCCGCTTTCGATTGCGAAACCGCATCGCGCTGAGCTATTACTATTGCTAAAATCTTACGACTCTTATCCAGAGCGTATGCATCAGAGGCCTCCTCAGGGAGCGAGTTAAATGTCTCCGAGTTGAAAAGTACCGTGCTAACTGCGTTTACTGTCGCCATTAGGTATGCTTCCGAAGACAGTAGCTGTTCTGAAGTCAGCTCTTGGGCTGGCTTGTCTTGGGTTTTATCTACGTCGATGGATAGTTTGTCGAAGAACGAGCCTGGTACACCTGCCTCAAGACGACAGAGAAGGTTGTGGATGACATCGCTATCTTCACATTCTAGAATCTGTTTAATAAGCTGTGCCATCTGCAATGATACCTCTGAGCGATCTTCTCGGCCACTAGATGATATGGGGTTTTCATCATCATCACCAATAGCCGATTGCAAGATTAGTTCAGAGGTTGCTTCAGGTGTAGTAGTTATACCGGGACATTCTTGGTAGCAAGATCTAGAGGCTTGATCCATAGGTTGGGTTAAACGAGAGGGTGCATCGGTAGATGTCTGGCTGACTTTATTGAGACGCGATGATTCATCACTAGTTGCTTGATATTGACCATTGACCTCGCGACGCTCTGGAGCACTGCACGACACAGTATCAATGCTTGCCGAGTACATTGATTCAAGTATCAGGCCAGTATCGGACTTGGCATCAGCATCGGTAGATACGTCAAGTTCAGGTTCAGGTTGCGTCGGTCGACCTCTGCGGGCAAAAATGACGATATTGGCGAACTGATTTGCCTGATACGGGAGCTGAAAGTTGATTTGCCAAGTTGGAGGCTTCACACCGTCATGTTGCACTGCTTGGTAGGTCAAAATTGTTTGATTAGCCTCAAAAAGTGCCTTGTCATACACCATCTCATTGACGAGAAGATGGTTGGAACTAGCATCGATAAGTTCCAGGGTGAAGTAAACGTCAGTATCATCGTTCTTTGAAAGTCGAGCTGTGCCAGCCCTGAAGTTCCCGCTATCCTTCTTGATTTTGACACCATACTCTCGAATAAGAATTCTGCTACAGAATGCGAGAGTATTAGAATCAATGGCCAAGGTTGATGGCTTGGCAGCCACAGTTGATGTCAGAACATTAGAATCCGTCAGTGCCCATTTTGAGCCCAATAGACCGCCGTTGTTGTCGAGAGGTGGCGCAGTGGCTCGGTTTGAGTAAACCTTAGCCGGGGTATTATCTCCAGGCACAGACTCTCCACTTACAATGCAAGGAGTAGAAGCCGCTGACTGATGTGGTTCTGATGGTTCACTAGCTGGTACATGATGATAAGGGGTCCGTTGAGATGATACGGCGGTGTGAGCAGACTCTTGAGTCGGCTTGATTGGAGCCGGGCAAGGAAAGTTGAAGCCAGCAACGGCAAAAAATGTATCTGCACTGGCAAGTGGAATATCGAACTTTTTGGAGTTCACCGGCGGCGGATTGAGTGGCTTTAGAAGTCTACCATTGACCTTTGTTTCATGATTGTTGACTGGGTAATTTGGTTGTTGCTGGAATGAAGGTTCAACAGGCTGTTTCGTAGGACATAGACGAGCTATGGCAGACTTTATACGTGCTGCTGCAATCGAGGAACAGTGAGATGTATCATAGAAGTAGGTATTGGGCGTGAAGGAGGAATCATATGCGGGGACCCTATATCAAAGCACATGAGCAGCTGTGGTGAGAGAAGAATTTAGTCACAAACCTAGTGGGTTGCCCCATAGATCCACCCCGGCTTTGACTCTCTCTGCCTCGACCACCTCTGCCACCTTTGCTACCTCGAACAGAAGTCCCTCCACGGGCTTCATTGGACGAATGGATGCCTCTTGGGGCGAAACTTCCTCTTCCTCGACCAACTGAACCTGTAGAAACTCCTCGTCTTAGACGATACAATTGACCATCGGCTATCGAGTCCAGTTCTGCTTCAGCTGGACCAACATCATCGAATTGAATGTCTATAATGTGTCAGAGCACGCATCAGATAAAGGAGCAGAAGGATGAATCACTTACTGCGCCAAGCGGCAGTTGCTGCTTGCATGTTTCTCTTGACAGGCAAATGAGCACCCATTAAGACTGGGTCAGGACCTCGATCAGAGAGAGGTAAGGCCTCCTTCCTACCAATACCAAGTTCTTCCATCATAGCAGCATGGATCATAGCAATTTCTTCAGCGGTACGCTCCCGTTGAAGAGATTTTTGGTTTAGTGCATTGTTGTTATTGCCCGAAGGGGGGTCTGGAGTACCGCTCAAGGTTTCCATACTTGTTGGGGTGCAGTCTAGCTGCGTTCGCAATTTCGGACGGTCAGATCTAATAGTTTTTTATTTCCGACCTGTATCAGTGTCAGTATGGCCTGTCTTTGATCAGGATCTGAGCACGTCTAAATTAGATATGTAGTCAAGGCCTGCGGTTGAGGGGGAACTGGCTTAAAATGATGGTGCGCGTCAAGTAAAAGGAGAAAGGAAAAGTAAGAGGTTCGATGCGAGGCTTGTTGTTCCAAAGTAACAAGCGGTGAACTGTGCAGTGATAAAAGAATTGAAGAAGCAATGAGGTGAACGATACTATCGGGGAAAGCATATCTTTGAATTGACAGAGTCTGGATTGCAACCAACACCAACTTTGACGCCTCGCGTTTGAGCAACTGATGTACCCGAAGAGTGGAAAGCAATCAGAGAAAGCTCGACCGCGTCTGGGGATAGTGGTAGAAATATATATCGGTGGAAGTAAGAGTGCAGTACGAACCAGGTTCTGTGGCTTGAATACCTATATAGGAGTAGGAGCCAAATGGCAGGCGCGTGGAATCACCTTCTGAACTGAATCTACCTAGGCGTATGAGAGTCTTCGAGAGAACGAGTGGAGGCCAGCAGAATGGCGAGCTGGGCGAAGGAGAGAGATTGTTTGATCAGTCGATCAGAAGAGAGAGAAAGAGGTAGAGGCAGAGGAAAAGGACGAGGACGAGGAAGAGGAAGAGGGTGAGGGAGAGGAAGAAGAGGTTGCTGTGTGGTTGTTTGGTGCCAGATCAAAGTCTCGGTGCTCGAATATTTATTTGGAGGAAAGTGGGTCCTCAACATTAAGCGAGCACTTCAACTCCCCTGAACGGCAAGCACTCAACCTCCACCAACCTCGCACGGTCTCACCCATTGTTACCTGAGGAGATTCAATGATATATAATCGAACGATTCGTAGGTAGAGTGTTGAAGTTCAGCATTGAGATATCCAGCTACCGACTTATGAGCGCTCGATGGTCTATGAGATTTGCTGTCTCAAAGGAAGAATGTCTACTATCGGAAATAATACGCCAGGGTAGCGAAAGGTAAAGGGGATCGTATTATTACCAATTTCCTACATTCATTCTTTTCCAAAGGCAAGAAAGCTGGTTGTTATGAAATACTAAAACTGGCACTAGCAAGAACCTCGAATGCATTTTTTTTTTGCCTTGGCCTTGGACTCGAAGGGCTTCTATCCCCATTCGAATACTCACACCAACATCGTGAACTCGGCAGTCGTCAAAAAAACAGGCCTGTAGATGGAGTGCAACCGATCATTTGAAGAAAAGAAAGCAGGCACTCGCATGCGATATGTACTTATACATCGAACAGAGACTGATAGACACTGGGCCATCCATATAGATGTCAAGATTGGCATATACCCCAATACTTCTCACAAAAATTCAGCTCTAGAAACAAGAAACAACTGCTTGGGCCCATTTGGGCAGTAGAATGACGAGTACGAAATCAGATCTATATTCCCCGGAAATTCGAGACAAAAACAAGACAAACATGGCGGAGCCCAAATGCGCCGAAATAAGTAGAGGAATGGGAGAAGGCAAAGAGCATCGACGAGAGCTACAAGCAGAATTGCGGGGGAGGGGGGGTAAAGGAAGGAACAAACAGCTTCCGCCATAAATAAGGAATCTCAGCATGGCCTGGCTCCATGAATTTGGCCATGGTTCGCCACGATATCTTGTTGGTATGTATGGCCATTCCCGTGGGTTCTACTTCGGTTATATTCGAAGCTTTGTTGGTCTTTAGATTGATATACTCGAGTTGGCTGGGCTGACTTGGAGGAAGGGTGTCTAGTGTCTATAAGATTGAAAGAACACTAAAACTGCCATCATTGGATGCAGAGCACCCTAGATATGAAACTTCTCGGAGCCAGCCACAATTGGGTAACAAACAGCTGTTCTGCCTGACAAATGAAGAGGCTAGTTTAGTCAAAGTTTAACATCCCTTTCTTATCAGCATATCATGACTCGGATAATCTTCTTTGAATGAGAATAACATCAGGGTGGTGCAATCAAGAGATCACAGCCCTTTGCAAAAGAGAGGAGAATGGGCATATACGTACATGGGGTCTATTCACTGAATGTCCGCACGACTCACGAGCTCTTACTTGCCTGTGAATGGGTTGTTTACCTGGGTCATGACAGTTGTTGATGTGTGTGAATGGCATACATTTCCCAAAGTGTTAAGATATCTTGGATGGATAATGAGGCAGTTGTTCAATTCTTATGATCCTCTGAACAAGGACAGAAACCCCATTCATTAAAAAGCCGAGGTTATTTTAAAGGCCGTTGTCTGGGGAATATGTGGAGATTTAGATCCTCGTTTCATCAGCCAATCATCGACTCACTATTTCAATGCAACGGCCAAAAAATAAAAGACTGCCGATGTCGCGATTGAAGATTATTGTAAACTTTCCCCAGACCATTTCTCCTTCCCCCATCTTCACAAATTTCAGTCACCATGAGGACCGGGCTTCTGAGTAGTAGCAGGTCTGCTATTAGGGTATACATTCCATTCAAATTCGAGAAAACTGACAATTGACAATCCAGATAGAGCTCAAATACAAGCCTCCTCAGACAACGCTGCGCACGAAGCCTCGCAACAGTAAACACTACGTCCTCTACTTCCTACACACCCGATATCGAGTCGCGGACCCCTCCCTATCCCAAGCTTCTCAAGAGACTCGGCATAGTCCGGAAGACTTTGAGTCCAAGCCGAAAGCTTACTCTCGCGGAGAAGATTCTCTACTCGCATCTGGCCAACCCCGCAGAGTCCCTCCTCTCGAATACCGACAATGGGTTGAATATCCGCGGAAATGCGAATTTGAAGCTTAAGCCAGACCGAGTAGCTATGCAAGATGCCTCTGCGCAAATGGCTTTGTTACAATTCATGACCTGTAACCTTCCTTCGACGGCCGTACCTGCGAGCATACACTGCGACCATATGATTGTTGGAGAGAGGGGCGCGGATGTAGATCTACCAGAGTCGATTAAGGGAAACAAGGAAGTCTTTGATTTTCTGGAGTCTGCGGCGAAGAAGTACGGTATCGAATTTTGGCCTCCCGGAGCTGGAATTATCCATCAAACCGTTTTGGAGAACTACTCCGCCCCAGGATTGATGATGCTCGGTACGGACAGCCACACACCGAATGCTGGAGGATTAGGAGCAATTGCGATTGGTGTTGGTGGTGCAGATGCAGTTGATGCGCTGGTGGACGCGCCTTGGGAACTGAAGGCCCCGAAGATTCTAGGAGTCAGATTAGAAGGGCAATTGAATGGATGGGCGTCCCCCAAGGACGTCATTCTTGCTCTTGCTGGTAAGCTGACAGTTCGCGGAGGAACTGGATTCATAATTGAGTATCACGGTCCTGGAGTCGACTCGCTGAGCTGTACTGGAATGGCCACAATTTGCAACATGGGTGCCGAGGTGGGTGCTACGACCTCAGTGTTCCCATTCTCCCATCGACATATCCCATATCTAGAGTCTACGCACAGAGCCTCTATTGCTGCCCAAGCTCAAGCAATTGCCGATTCGCAGCCGCATCTAAATCTCTTGAGAGCGGATGAGGGTTGCCAATACGATGATCTGATTACGATAGACCTATCTACACTCGAACCTCATGTCAACGGTCCTAATACCCCTGATCTCTCTACTCCCTTGTCAGTTTTTGCCAAGGCCGTGAAGACAAATAACTGGCCAGAGACTGTCTCTGCGGGTCTTATTGGAAGTTGCACGAACAGCTCTTACCAAGATATGACCAGAGCCGAGGACCTGGTTAAGCAAGCTACAGCAGCTGGCCTGAAGCCGGCTACAGATTTCTTCATTACTCCTGGTAGTGAACAGATCCGAGCCACACTTGACAGGGACAATACTATCGCAACCTTCGAGGAGGCGGGTGGTATCGTTCTTGCGAATGCTTGTGGTCCATGTATTGGGCAATGGAAGCGGACAGACAGTGTTAAAATAGGCGAAAACAACGCCATCTTCACATCATACAACCGCAACTTCCGTGGCCGAAATGACGGCAACCCAGAAACAATGAACTTCCTTGCCTCCCCCGAAATCGTGACCGCAATGTCATACGCTGGCTCGACCTCCTTCAACCCTCTAACAGATACCCTCACCACTCCTTCCGGTCAACCCTTCAAATTTTCACCGCCTACCGGCTCCGAGCTCCCAGCCAATGGCTTCGAAATCGGTAACTCAAACTTTCTCCCTACATCTGGTCCCCCCTCCCCTCAAACCCAAGTAGTGGTCTCACCCACATCCGACCGTCTTGCACTTCTCGATCCCTTCACCCCTTTCCCAGTCGGCGAAATTAAGGGCCTCAAGGTCCTCTACAAAGTCACTGGCAAGTGCACCACCGACACCATCTCCGCCGCCGGCCCATGGTTGAAATACAAAGGCCATCTCCCGAACATCAGTGCCAACACTCTCATCGGTGCTACGAACGCAGCGACAGGAGAAGTCAACGTCGCATATGACTTCGACGGCAGCACATCCGGAATCCCCGAGCTCGCCCAGAAATGGAAAGACCAGAACATCGAATGGCTGGTCGTAGCAGAGGACAACTACGGCGAAGGATCCGCACGCGAGCACGCCGCGCTGCAGCCCCGGTACCTCGGCGGCCGCGTCATCCTCACAAAGTCCTTTGCCAGAATTCACGAGACGAATTTGAAGAAGCAGGGCGTGGTGCCGTTGACTTTTGCCATCGGAGAGGATTACGGCAGAATCGATGCATGCGATGAGGTTGAGACGGAGGGTCTGTATGATGTGCTCACGAGTGGCGGAAAGGGAGAGGTTACGCTGAAGGTCAAGAAGGTTGGCACCGGGGAAGAAATTGTTATCAAGACGAAGCATACGCTTAGTGAAGACCAGTGCGGATTTATATTGGCCGGTAGCGCGCTGAACTTGTTGGCGAAGATGAACAGGGGGTAAATATTTCCGAAGGAGAAAAAAAACTGTAAAATGGGCATTCTTACGTTTTTGGATTGTAATAATCGGTTCACTACTGTAATTCTGCGGGCTATTTATGTAGAATTTGGATAAATAAATAAATTAGAGACGAAGTAGAAGAAGAAGAAGAAAGTTGACAAGACAACCTCGGAGGTCTCAAGTCTGTCAATTTTCCCTTCCAGACTACAGCCTTCTTCATAATGTCCATCCCTCCGATTCCACACCATAAGCCTACAAGCACACATACCCATGTATATACATAATAATATCCCATTCATTGACTCATTCCAACTAAACCATTTCACTCTCTACATATATCCTTCTTTCCTTCTACCTCTCAACCTCTCAACCTCTCAACAAAACCCAACAAAACAAGCCAGCATCACTATCAAATATCTCGCAACCAATCTCCTTCTCGTTACATTGACTTTTGTTTGAGGTACAGTAAGTAAGTAAGTAAGTAATGGAGTCGTAGCCGTGGCCGTATGATACAGTACCTGAATTGGGTAGCGTAGCTTGAGGGGCTGTTTTTTGAGAGAGAGAGAGAGAGAGATTGGGGTTATGGTAGATAGGAGGGGATGTGCATGTGGATGTGGATATGGATATGGCTCGGGGGCGGGGGGGAAGGGGGGGGTGATATTAGGCTGGATGGATGAGGGAATGACATTGTTAGAATGGACCTTTTGGTGTAGCTGGAGATCTACTTCCTCGGAAAAAACAAATAACTTGGCTGGAATGACTAAAGCGTCTTGATGTCTCTCTATTTTTTCCAGAGGTGGTCGTTGCTTCTTATCAGAGGAGAAGAATAATAGGGGATTTGGAGTATTGTAAATCAGATTAATGGATTTCTTCGCTTCACAAATAATTCCCATTGCGTCACCTATAGATGAAGTAAGAGTTTGTAAACCATGACTTGAATTCTGTCATATTAGTCAACTATCCTAGATAGACATTCTCTATAGACCGTTCAGAGTATCTTGAGCCGTGAATACATCCCCTAGAAAAAGAAAAAGATTAATTAGTGCATAATACAAGGTTTTTCCACATTAGGAAACTTACCAATCTCGAAAAAGTCCACCAAGATGACATTCGGTCGTCGGTTCCAAGTCGAAGTGCAGAGATCGGCTTGTGCGCCAACACTTCCGGTTCCAGTCGCGGCGTTGGTTCTTGTGAGTTCAATCGTTGCGGGGACCAAGATGCCGAGGATGTCGAGATCCAGGAAGTGATTGACGATGTACATGAGACCGGCGCCGGAGGATCCGCTGGGTCTGTCGAGGGCACAGGATGGGAATTTGTTGTTGGTGACATCGTAGGCGGTCTCGAAGTAGTAGGCGAACTCGTTGAGAATGTATGGAACCTTTGAGGTATCCGCACCATAATCTAATAGCAAAAGTTAGGCCCATCATCACCTACACGGGGACGGAAATGGAGGACGAGAGGAGACTTACCAAGGAACATAACAAGTCGAGTCTTGGCATCGATGAGTTGTTGGAGTGTCGGCCAGTCAGCCATGGCAAGCTGTTTTCCTGGACTGTAGGCATAGGTAGCCAGTCCGGAATTGGTCATGGCAGTACCGAACTGGGTCACAGCAGCCCCATCACCATTGGTCAAGAGGAGCGAGACCACCTCGTTGGGGTTGGCATCCATCCAAGTCTTGATGGTGGAAAGATAGCTGACCAGTGTCCCAGCATCACGTTCCAAACAGGTGGTATGGCACAGCTCCAGAACACCACTCTTCAGATGAGTTTGTGCCTGGAGATAACGAATTCCACTATTCAGTTGAGACGTGACACTCAGGTATTGGTTGTCGGTAGGCAAGATCCCAACGAAGGCCGAATCATGGGTTCCAATCTGCGTAACGTTGGAATATTTTCGGGAGCACAACTCGGAATGGCCGTTGCAGGTTGCGGCGATTGCAGAGCCCAAGAACGCGAACGAGGCGATGATGTTGAGGAGCATCTTGGCTTGACTTGACTTGACTTGAGAGTTGACTTCCACGAATTAGAGATTAATGAAGGACCTTCGACCACGGAACGAGTGAGTGGATGCGGGATGGTAACGAGTCGAAGGGTATTGCGAGCATCTTATATATGTCGAGCGAACCCCCTCAGAACTAAGTGAAAGACTTGATTATTGAACCGAACCGGGAAATCGTCCCAATGAAGCTCGTCGGACGAAGTCAATCTTTGTTCGGCATGACCGCAACATCGAACTCGAGACCTCTGACTTTCAATCAATCCACTCTGCGCATGTATGATGTATGATGGGCAGTTCTCCTCCCTGTACAACATCTCAATGGCATGTATGCTTCCTGAGAGCTGCTTGATCACAGGTCTCGTATTTAGCATGAAAGGAGTCTGCGTGGTTGAGTGCGTCATTCTGATTGGGGGTTTTGGCTAGCTATGATAGGGTTTCTCCTGTCATAGCGATTCTTCGTACGAACAAGCGCCCGGCGAGATCTCGAATAGGAATCGAAAGAACCTGGAAGTTTCCTCTCGGGATCCTTTCAGGGTGATCTGATCTGCAGCTGCTTCTGCATTAACACATGTACTTGTAATTGTAATTGGACTACATTACATTTCAAGCATTTGGGCTGCCGGGAGATGTCGATGTCCTGGTTTTGTTTCAGGGGTCATCGGCCACTACAGTACTACTGGACCACACGAAGGTAATGCCGTTGCCGTCCCGACTTAGTGTGGCTGTACCCTGGGGCTTAACTGGAGGCACTTATGAACCGTTGTGGTGCACGTGGGTTACAGTACATTGGTGCATTACAGTATGATATAGTACAGTACAGCAAAGTACGAAGCATCTATAATAGAAAAGCAACATAACAATGTATGAATAATCAATTATTGAAAAGGTTCAATCACTTATACTTCAGAAGCTATATCCAGCCTACACTGTGACATATCGAGCTCCATAATGTATTGAATAATCTCAAGCATGATCCCATCGATTCAAGCGAACTCTAGGGTCCGCCGGATTTGTTCCCCTTAATCTGTAACCTGGACCTTAATTGATGGCTGCGGGGCTACAGTAATTGAGGTAGTAGCTCGATACTGTACTTACATGTATCGATAAAATCGTTACAGTAATCGTACGGGATTTCTGCGGTTACTGTCACTTCTCTCAGTCGTTCCCCATAGCCCTCAAAGATTTCAGCTTTCTTCTATTTAAATCGAGTATATGATACATCCTCGGCTTCTCGTTGACCGTCGGTACTGTAAACTTATCGGGCATTTCTATATCGACTTCCTGCATCCAATATGATACTGCAATTCCGAGATGGGTGAGAAATCACCCTCCAATCATTGAAGACAGCGTAAATATCTAAGCTTGACTATAATTCTGGGTTAAAGGAAACTCACTAAGTCCAGAAAGGCTATCGAGAACTGTTCATGCTGTCTTTGCACCCAATATGGAAGACAAACAGTACCTGCTCGAGCCTTTGAGCGAATGTACTCGGTTCATCGAAATGGTACTTGGCCCTGCTTGTATCATGAGTCAGAGCCAACACCGAGGATACTGGGCTCGATTCTAACTGACCAGTGGCCATGCATGTTAATGATGTTATCAGGCGCCTACATCATTGTTACAACCGCATAGCAACGTCTTACACTGCTGCCCGATAGATTGGATCTCAGCAATGGTGATGGCGCTTGCAATTCCACCAGATGATAATGTCGACAAAGCATTATTCTCCATATCAAATGTATATGTACTAATGCTTACTGTACAGCTAAAAGATTCAGAGATGGAGATGAAAGCTCGACTTATTTCACGAAGCTGTGAGTGAGGTACGTGATAGGTCCTAAAAACACTCTCTCCGTATACAGTACTCGGACTACAACCAACAGGACCATTATTTAAACTCGATGAACTGTACCATGTTTTATGAAGCGGACCTCCATACTCAGAGAATTGCTATCACAGATCTGTATGAGGCGACTATTCGCTTACTGTATTTGCTCTGATCAGCCATGCTGAAAATTGGTGCTAAGTTTATTTCTCGGAGGTGCCTGTTAAAGATACTTATGGTAATTGAGGAGATAGAAAACCTGTAGAATACAGTAATGCGTAAGGTTATGATCTCCACGATTTGCCTAGCCCACCTGGAGCAATCAAGAGAATTGGCATGGTCCGCAAGGAGTACTGGAAGACCGAGGCTCATTGAATGAAGGGCACTATGTCGCGACAGTCAGCCAGCCATGAGAATACAATTTCCAGTCACTTGAGCTATTATCATATCCGAATATTGTAAAGCCAGAGTCGTGAATCATTCAGATGGACACTTGCTGACAATGCCTGGTAAGAAGCGTATGAGTCGATGCGATGCGGACAGACACAACAACTACGGCGGACCGTAAGAACAGGCCCCGCACCATCAACTTCACCGCAAACTCTTCCCCAAACTCTCTCTCGACCATAACAACCTCTGGGACAAATATCAACCATGTCCGTCACCGATAGCGACAGCAATTCTAGCCCAATTCCCGAATTAGAGCCAGGATCCACAACCACCAAAAAACGTGGTAGACCTCAAGTCACTCCTCTCGAGCCCTTCAAGGATGAAATAGTCAGGCTCTTCTCTGAAGAAGATGTCGCCATCGTTGAGATTGCCCGGCGGATAAACCTTGAACATGGTCTTGACATCAGTGAGCGGACAATCTCTCGACGACTTACGAAATGGAAAGTTCCTCGCAAGAAAACTCGAGCGCCTCCGTCTCAAGAACTCCTTGACCGCATCACATTCCACTACAACAAGAACCTCAATGACGACCAGATAGCACGGGCGCTGCTCGAGGAAGGATTTGAGATCAAACGTCGGAACTTGTCTCGTCTGCGGCAAAAGTTGGGGATGCGGAGACGGTCCAAATACCCCGAATATAGAGAATATTCCGAGGAAGAAGCAGACAGAGAAGGCGATCCGTCTGCCCAATTAGCAGGGGAGAGCACTCCACGAGCTTCGAAGCCCTCGCCAAAAAAGCCCAGATCTAGAAAGAAGAAAGAACCTCCGAATGCGACCTTGATACCCAAGGTTACAGCCTTCGTTGAGCAATACATGAGTAAATACGATGGTTCTCATGACTTCAACCATATCAAGAGAGTGGTGGGACTGGCACACAAGATTTATACTGAAATCACCAAAGTAGAGGACGATTCTAGGTCGTTTGACAAGGAACCTTCACTGGATCTGCATGTCATTACCTTGGCGGCTCTGTTGCACGATGTGGGTGACAAGAAATACCTACAGCCGGGCGAAACTGGAGAAACACTCGTTCTAGCAACGCTTCTAGGCTTCGGCGCCCCAGAAGACCTCGCTCTTAAAGTCCAACGCATTGTCCTCGCCGTCTCATATTCCTCCGAGATCAAAGATCCAGGGCACGTCGAGGGCATGATTGTGAAGTACCCAGAATTAGCTGTCGTGCAAGATGCTGATCGATTGGATGCCATTGGAGCCGTGGGCATTGGCCGCACATTCACGTTCGGAGGCGCGAAGGGAGCAAGGAATATGGGTGAGACGGTTCAGCATTTCGAGGACAAGCTGGTTCGACTGGAGGCTATGATGAAGACTGGGCCTGGAAAGAAGATGGCAAGAGAGAGGACGGAGAGACTGATTACTTTTAGGGGCTGGTGGGAGGAGGAGCAGAGGGAGGCGGAAGGTCTGCTCAGAAGGAAGTAGTGAGTCTCGATTGAGTGGTCGCATGAGTTTAACCTATGATACCCACAGATTAGCGATCTACTCTGCATTCAACTGCACTGTGTGTTTATTTGTCTGTGTCTTATGTGGGATTTGGACATCAAGGTATTCTCGTTACACCTTCATGGGTTGCCTGAATGGTTAGTAACCCATGTCGTGAAGGCAACAAGCGAAGTCATCATTTGGCACGCTCACATCAGCCCGACCCACTCTATGCTTCTGCTCAAGAATAAGACACAATTCTCCCCCGTTATTTTCCTTGCTCAATTGATATTTCCAATTATCCCATCTTTCCCATCGTCTAATTTGAATGTCAAGTTATACTGCATACGGAACGTTGCGAAAGAAACTCTGTCACCGACCACAACCCCCGCCAAGCACTACTGACAATCTTTCTCATCTCAACCTTTCTCCAACACTTCATCCAATCTTTCTTCCAGATTCAAAATTACCCTTTTATTCTCTCTTTCTTCAGACTCAAAAGACAAAATGTCTACTCTCCCCCCAGAACTTCTTCACATCATCATCTCGCACATCCCAAAAAGTTCTCTACCCACCCTCCGTCTCGTCAACCATACCTTCGAAACCATAGCCTTCCCCCTCCTATTCAGAAATATTCTCAACTGGTACACTTCCCCTTCCATCCTTATTTCCTTCCTTCCCCTATCATCTTATTTATCACATCACAAATCTTTCATGTATATCAAAAAACCCCATCCAAACAACCACACCCACAACCACAACCACAACCACAAACTAACCCCCTCCCCTCTCCCCCTCACCAGGCTCGACTACACCACCTCCCACCACCTAATCCTCTCTCTATCCCAAAACATCCACACCCACATCCACACCCACCCCTCAATAATGTGGTCACCCTGGGCCAACGAACCCACTGGTCCGGTACAGGATGACTGGATGAGGATTATATGGCGCTTACAGATGAATACTCAAGCGCCATTGAATACCAATGCAGCGCCTTCCATGGTAGCTGGCGCTAGAGAGGAAGGAGGGGAGAGGAGGCTCACGCCGGAGAATTATGCGAGGTGTAGTGGGTTGGAGGGGATGACGGAGAGGAGGTTGAGGGTTGGCCAGAATAGGTTTTTGTTGTTTAGGGGGGAGGGTGGGGGGAGGGGGGAGGGGCATGGGGGTGGGGGCGAGGTTGATGTGTAGAAGGAAATGTGAGGAGCTGGGAAGGGAGGAGGTGATTACTTCTTCTTCGCTAAGTTATTAGGAATCTGAGATTATGACTTATGGATTCATGCTTGAACCTCGAAACACGAGAGAAAGTAAGTGAAATAATCTATATCAACAAATATTCTGTCGATAGCTTATCGATGAAGCGGGGGATCACTTTTCATATTATCCATCTCTGGCCATGTGCTCTGCTTTGCTATTGCTATGCTAGTCCTAGCAACGCCTGTCAGAGGTTAGAAAGTCTGCCTTCGAGATAGGTACAGACACGAAGTAGTTAATCAAACTTAATCCTCCTAACTAACTAGCTAATACACCCGCAGCGAGGTTAGAGTACTACGGATAACCTTCAGTCGACTGTCGCTGTCGATAGGATCAGCGAAACCTCACAGCAGATTGCAAAGATATAAAAGTAAATACCAGGTTCTGTTAATAACTGCTTTTCTTAATGTATATTTAAGGGATATCTTCTTATAGATGTTTCCTTGTCTCTCTGCAGGTGTGCTAGAGCTTGGGCTTGAATCAAATAATGGAAATATATAGGTGAACAGAAAGGGAAAATCGAAAATCGAAAAACTAAATAATACAAACAATGGTTCCCCCTACCCCCGCCCAAAAAATGTCTTCAATTTCAAATCATATATCCGATTCGAGTCCTCTTTATATCAAAAATGACAATGTAAGGGAACATTTCTTTCGCAGCTTCATATACCCATGTAGATAGATAAAAATATAAACGGGATATTCCAAGTACTGTACCAGTTCCAATTCACAGACTTTTTTATGAACGGACAAGCTTACAGTAAGGAAGAATTAATAGTCGGTTAAGCTCACAGAATTACAGTGGTTAACCGACTATTAAATTATAGGAAACACACACAAATCAGTCTCCGACTCTCCGGATTTCACGTTATAGATCTAAGGAAACTAGTAGTACTGTCTTGTCTGTACTCGGAGAACATGAAAAATTTAGAAATGGAATTGGACTTCTAAGCTTTCTTTCTCTCTTTCTTGGGTTTTCTTGGATTTGCTTGGATTTACTTGGATTGAAGCTTAGATAAATATGAGCACATGTCATGACTAATTTCTATCCAGCTAGTCCCCATCCCATCCCCGCATTATCTGATCTCACCTCACCTCATCTCATCTCCACCACTTACTCACACCATCCATTCCTCGATTCCTCTCCCCGCTTCTCAGCATTCACCTCGGCATCAAATCATCATCCCTAAAATTACGCCACAAACGACTAGTAAAGTCGACGACTTACCTAACCTAGATTTCAGCTTGAAGAAGAGGGAAAGTGCAAATATTTTTCATTTTTCATTTGTTTTTACTTTTTTTTGTTGTTTACAGTAGCTGTGATTTATATTCTGTTTAGATAGATATATGATAAGTAAGGATACCTAAATTATTATACTTGTACCGTTGGGATGGGAATTGAAGTATACAATACCTATTACAGTAAATATATTCATATTAAGAAGTACTCTATTCCTCCAATCGGCTTTCCCCAGATCTTCCTGCATACCCCCCTGCGTCCCCGCCCCCGCATTCTAAACTTCTTGAGGAGAAGCTTACTTTGTCTTCCAGGGAAATGCCGAGGCTGGCGTATATTCTTGTCCAGCTCAGCTCAGCTCAGCTCAGCTCCCTAACCAGGCCAGGTTTGGTACCATGTATTGGTTGCACGAGGGAAATGGTTTGGGCGTTTCTAACTCGTATAAGATCTCATTTCCCCCCCTCTTCTTCCATTTTTCTTCTTCTTTACTCGGGTAATACTGACGAAAAAGAAGAAGAAGAAGAAGAAGAAGAGGTCACGCAGTTGATTCCTTTTGGACGTCCGTGCTGTTGTTTATATTGAAGAATCATCACATTCGCTACCGACCTCGATTAAACACAAAAACTCCAGGTCCACCAACCCACAACAAACCACAACAAACCACAACAAACCACAACCATCATAATGAAACTCACCACCACCACCACAAGCCTCCTCCTCACCCTCCTCAGCACCCTCATCTCCGCCCAAAGCATCGCCGACCTCACCGCCGAGATCCCCTCCTGCGCCAAAACCTGCTTGGACACCGCCGTCTCCGCTTCCGGCTGTGCCCTCTCGGATAACGCGTGCCAGTGCGGCACCAATCTGTCTGCTATCACCAAGGCCGCAACTCCTTGTGTGGTCTCGGGATGTTCTTCTGCTGATGCTTTGAGTAAGTTCTTCGCTCTGGTAGTAGCCAAATTATCCTGTGTTGCAATCATCGCCTTGGAGAAGAGAAGGAAGAGGAGAAGAGAGAAGAAGAAGGATGGCAACACAATATAAGCAAAAAACCCATAACTAACACACCTTTCAACATCTAGAAACTCAGAGCATCGGCGCTCAAATCTGCGCTCTAGTCGCTGCATCCAGCAGTTCCGGATCCTCGGCTTCCTCTTCTGCGGCTGGTTCCTCAGCTAGTTCCTCTGTTTCAAGCGTCGCCAGCTCTGCGGCCAGTTCTGCATCATCTGCTAGCTCATCGTCAGCTTCTGGTATGTCTTGCATTCATTTCCTATATCTTCTTCCCTCTCCATTTCTTCTTAGTACCAGTACCAGGTAAAAAAAAAAGAAGAGAAGGCAAAGAATACCACACTAACATCCCCCTTTAAGCTTCCGAATCATCCGCCTCGGGCGCTGCAAGCTCGTCATCATCCGCCTCATCAGCTGCAGGCTCATCATCATCCGCAGCAGCAGCAGCCAGCTCATCCAGCACTGCTTCTACTGGCAGCTCAACAACCAGTTCGGGTGCGTCGAGTACACAGACCACGAATGCGGGGAGTAAGAAGGAAGCGGCGGGGATCATGTTCGGTGCTGCTCTTGTTGCAGCTTTTGCTTTGTGAGTTTGGAGAATTGGGGGGAGGGAAAGGGAATGGGACAGGGAGAGGGAGAGGGGATTTTATAGTATAGTATAGTACAGTAATAATAAAGAATATGATAAATCAATCGGATGAAAATACATCACACAACGAGGGTTCATTTTTTTTTCTTCTTTGTAGAAAGGCAGCAGTACTCTAATAAGAAGAAAATATTGAAAAAAGAGTGAACGGTGGTATGATCTCTTCTCCTCCTCATCCTCTCTTCCCCTTCCACCCTCTTTCTCTTCCCCTTCCCCTTTATATCAAAATATATATACACATCCCTCAGATAAAAAACACAACTAAAAATCTAAACGCAAAAGTAAAGCAGGTGGAAATAGGAACTTAAATAGAAAGGAGTAGATGAAGAATGTATTGCTGAGAGAGAGAGAGATGTTTGATTGTGAAACGGATTATGGAATTATTTCGAGGGAGGAGAGATGTTGATGATGAATTGAAGATGTGAAGATGAAATGAATATAAATATAAAGGATAGAGTAAGTACTCAGCGTAAAAACCCTCGGCTTGAGATTATATCCGTGAATAGACTGGAGTATATATTATTACTCAGCTATGCCGGGGCTTGATTTAAAAGTTTCTTATTGAATCTAAATATATGTAGTCTAATATTGTACTCAAACATGTTCATCTATACAATGTAATAAAACAGATCATCTCTATACCAGAAAAAAGAAAAAGAAAATCCTCCTTTTTCATCATCATCATCATCTACGTCAAGAAATCTCTATATCTTCCCAACGCCGGTTGCTGGCTTCCTGTAAACTCCTGGTGTAGCCCATCCAAAGCCCCGAAGTGCTCAGCGAATTTCAGACCCCGTTTATTCTCCTTCTCGATCCTCTTCCAATCCCATTCCTCCGACGATGTCTCCGTCTCCGTCTCCCCTTCTGGCGTCTCACTCCCACTACCCTCCACATCCAGCGTCTCGGGAGTCGACTCTCCGCTCGAGCCCGCCATCGTATGCCAGCCCCCGGGTCTCTCGGGAAGCATTCCAGCCGCATCGAGTGACACCTCGGGATGAACGGTCAAGCGTCCCAGCTTGATAACATACTTGCTAATCGCACTTGCGAAGATGGCTTTCTCATCGACATCCCTCCTCTCCTCACCCTTTCCCTGTCCCTCGACCTTCTTATACCCACCAGCATTTCCGAACCAACTCCCATCGGTCAAGATGTACGCGCGAGGCTTGACGGTCCCCTTCTTGACGAAATGCGTCACGACGTAGATCCACTTGCGATCCCAGCACAGCAGCCGACTCCACATCTCGTATCCCTGATACATGCCGATTTCCCGCTTGAAGGAGCTCATCACGCCTCCGAGCATGATGCTCCATCTTCCCAACACGGGCTTGCCCTCTGGGTCGAGCACGAGCTTGTTCTCTGCGTTGTGCTGCAGGGCTTTGATGCCGGGTTGGAGGAGGCAGCAGACGAGATGGGAGCGGGTGACGTCCAGGTCAGAAAAGTAGGTGCTGTTGGACTTGTGGAAGTTGTAGTCGCATTCCGTGAGCGGGGAATATGAGGATGTTATGACCGGGAGGAAGAGTGTGGAAGGTGCTATGGGCAGCGGGATGTTGGGGAGTGTGAAGAGGCAGTGTTTGAGGATGCCGTTGAATACACGGTACTGCGGTGTTGAATTAGCTAAGCCATAATTGCAGGTCGGAGGGAAGGGAAGGGAGGGAATGGTAGAGGGAGAGACGTACATGCCAGGCAAAAGGCACATTTTTGAGATTCGCGAGAACGATCAGTGCGGTGACAATTCGTGAATAGCTTCCGGGTCCAGTGAAGGTACCGGTAAGCAGCGCGCGGAGGTTGACCTTGGATGCGCCGGCTGCGACTACGAGCGCGGATGAGAAGGCTAGTGATTTCAGGGGCAGTCGTGATGCGGACGCCATGATGGTAAGGAGAGACCGAGATCGTACAAGTAACGAAAGAAAGAGATGGGATAGTACATGAACAGAGAAATGAGTGTGCCTGTTGATTATATACTGTATATTCGGCCACACCAGGAAAGGAGGGTGGATGGGTGAGAGTGAGATGAACCGAGGCGTCGGTGATCTTGTGAGACGCCCGATACGAGTACTGTAAGATGCTTAGTCAGGTACAGTACCCAAGCCAAGTCAACCACCGGCAAACTCTGTCTTTCATCCGCGCTCGTTGTATATTATTTCTTCATCTAGCCCAAAGCAAAAAGTTGATTAGAAGTCTAGTCGGCTCTCTTCAGTTGCTTGACAATTAGAATAAGAATGTTGATTAGGTGCCTTTGAGATTCGAATTGACAGCTCTCACATATATATACAATAATCTCTTTTCTGGCATTGTACCTCAACAAATATATAAATACTCAATACCGCCTCAAGAGTTATGTTCATTTTCGAAATGGCCCTTCCAAAACTTCTTGTTCAAACGCCTGCTCTTTAGCATCAATCGTCAATGTCTCGCATCTCGTGCCATCAGTGAGTTAGAGACGATGAACACTAGCTTCTTATCACTTGCATTATGTCATTTCATAAACTTTGCACCTTTCTTGAAGTTAGTCCGTATAAGAGTATACAAGTTTCAATTTGGATCAAACTTCGATAACGTGGTTTACCAGGACCTCGTGATTATCAGGACCTCGTGAATTTTTCCCCTACCCTACTACCTCTAACTTCAACACGCGTTTTCTCAACA